>PVKS010017274.1:0-42345 GCA_004027875.1 Aplodontia rufa | reverse complement strand
CTCCCAAGCTGTGAGCTAAATGGACCTCTTTTCTTTATAAAATATCCAGCCGGGGGTATTTTATTACAGCATTGTTGCCAGTGGTTAATGTGAGTGGTGGCCAGGGGACAGAGAAATGGGCTGGCTGGTAAAAGCAATGGAGTTTCTGGACTCAGGGGGGTGACAGCAAGTGACACACTTTAGAATGGCAAAAGTGATGAGGAAAAATTATAGGAACCAAGAAGCCAGCTTTCAGCCAGCGAGGTGCGTGGACGTCCGAGGGTTCATTCTAGGAACTGTAGGGAGAGCAAGACCCGAAACCTGCTCCTGGCAGCTGCTGGCCCTCGGCACTCTACCGTGATGGCTGGTGGTCCCTGTCATTTGTTCCTTTGCCTCCTTCCTCATCCACAGCCCTCCCGGCTGGCCTCCCTCCTGCCTGACCCTTTCAGTCTCTGCTGGATCCTCTTCTCCCAGTCCTTGGGCCCTGTCTTCTGGCCTGCTCACCCCCAAGTATTCTTCAGTACCCTCCGGCCATCGATCCAGCCTGCACTGTCCCCTAACCGGGACTGGAGGACTCCATGTCCAGGTGCCTCCCCACCCTCGCCACAGGAGGCCCACTGGGAAGCTCAGGTCTACCTTCTGCAACGGTGCTGCAGCCTCCCCGCACAGACTTCCTGACCCTGCCCTCGGCAACATCACGCTTCCCGCCACCGTGGGGTCCCCCTGCCCTCTCTCACACTCAGTGTCCAACCTGCCAGCAAATCCCATACGCTCCATGTGCAGCATCCCAACTCCTCACCCACATTACCCTTGCCCTTCTAGTACCTTCCCAGCACAGCGCCAGACTAATCCCCTGAAGCCACAAGCCAGGTCATGTCCCTTATCTGCTCAAAGCCTCTGGGGACCCACACTTCACTCAGAGAAGAGGCTCTCAGGTCCTTGGTGAGCTGACCCCTCGCTGTGGGCTGAATACACCTCCCCACAGGGTGGCCCAGGTCCCAGTGCCTGGAATCTGAATGAGGTGCCTCATACGCTCAAAGGGACTTCGCAGATGAGTTAAGGACCTTGAGTGGGAGATGATCCTGGATTACCCAGATGGGTCTTAGATGTGGCCCCAGAGTCTTCAGGAGAGGGAGGCAGAGGGAGAAGACCATGTGACTGCAGGCGGGTGATGGGGACCTTGAGCCAGGCTGTGTGCAGAGGAATCAGCCTGACCCAACACCTGGGTGTTGGTCCCCCTAAGGCCCCATGGGACCTGCAGAAAGCTGGGAACAAATGTGTGCTGTTCTAAGCCACTGAGCTGTGGCCACTCTCAGGACCCCAGCCTTCACTTGCTGCCAGGTAGGGCAGAAGCTCCTGTTTCCTTGGAGGGGTGGCTCTCAGGTGTTTTCCAAGTGCCTGAGACAGCGTCTGGCACAGGAGGTGCTCGGGACATAGGGGCTGGACCAGGGCATGGAAGGAACTGCAGTCTCTTCCTGTTGCTCAGCTGAGGCCCCTTGTCTCCATCAGCGGATGGCACTGTTCCACATTGTACAGTAAGCTGATCGACGAGTCCCCAAATGCGGGGACCTCCCGGGACCTGGAGTGAGGGTCTTTGTTTAGCTGAAGCAGAACTGGCACAGGTGGTGGTTAGTTGGTGTGACCCGTGCCCCTGTTAGAGGACAGGCAGCAGGAAGGCCACCGCGGCAGGAGAGGACAGAGGCAATCACGGGAGCCCACACTGGAGCCAAGGAAGCTGGGCACAGCATGGGTGGATTCTCCCTCTTAAGCTCCGCTGTCTTAGGCCATTGGGGGTGTGGCACCTGTGACAGCAGCTGAAGCAGAGGGCAGGCTAATAATGGGAAGAAGAAGCCGGAAAGGTGTCGCAGGCCTAGCAAAAGAGATTCGGTTTTCTAGATCCACCCCATTGCACCCAGGAGAATGTGCTGGGACCTCGGCACCAACTTACTAAGTCAAGAAACTCTTGATAAACAGATAGTGGATATGAAAAGCAGAATATTATTATTCTTGGAAAGGCAAATAAGGTGCTTCTGATGGCCTAAGCCAGCAACCACTGATAACAAGTCTCAGAAGACATAAACACGCGGTAAGGGCACACAGTGGAATAGTACTCAGCACTGAAAAGGAAGGGGACTTGGACCCATGCTGCCCCGTGGATGGATCTTGGGCACAATGTGCTCACTGAATCAGTGAGTAAAAGACAAATGCTGGTTCTCTGTCTCTGAGGTGTCGAGGGTAGTCAAATCCACAAAGACAGGCAGTAGATGGTGTTGTGGGGCCCGTGGAGGGAGAATGGGACTGTTTCGGTGTTGCAAGGTGAAGAGTTTGCGGTTGGGTACTGGCGATGGCTGCACTACGAAGAGCAAGCACTGCTGACTTAAAAAAGGGGGAGCGGGCCTGTGGCTCAGCGCTGGCCCAGCACGCATGTGGCTCTGGGTTCCATCCCCAGCACCGCAAAAAGCCAACACTCAAACAAACCCAAGACGGCAAACGGTATGTGCCCATGCATTAAAAGAAAAAGTCAGAAAACACATTATCTAAAATGTGAAGGGATTTAGGAAAAGAAGGAAAACACCCTAAGAACTCTGCCAGGAATCCTTTCCCAGTGGTGGGATTGTAAATGGTGGTTGCATTCCTCGAATTTTTCTGTATTTTCAAACTTATTTTTAAAAACTAAGAATATATCATTTTCATTTTTATTATGAAAAATGTGAAACGTGTATAGAAGTAGGTGGCGTATAGTGCGTCTCCACGCACCCATCACCTTGCCACCACTGCTCACACCCAATCCTGCTTTGCTGACGCCGGCTCACAGCCCTCAGTCCCGTCCCGTGTTACTTTGAAGCGGAGTTGGACGTCACATTACCCGTAGATCAGGACCCCGAGGGCAGAGGCAGTGGCCCAGCCTGCCCGAGGAGAGTCCAAGTGCTTCGGCCCCCCTCACCCAGGGAAGGGGTTCCAGGCATGTCCGCCTAAGCAGGAGCCTGCAGCCCCACACTGGAGCCCAGTTTAATTTTGTTATTGTGATGAAATTCAGGGGTCACGAGATTTACCACTGCGATCACGTGAAAGTGCAGATCCAGTGTCATTAAGTGCATTCACAGCGTGCGTGGCCACCTCTACTTAGTTTCAGAACTCTTCCGTTAGCCACAAGGACCCCTGTCCCTGGTAAGAAGCCACTTGTTTGCTCCTGCCTCCCTCCCTGGCCACCATGGATCTGCCGTCTCTGCAGAGTCCCCTGTGTGGAGTGTTTCGAGCCAGTGGGAGCATGCCTGGGGCGTCCTTTCGTGCCTGCCTTCTTCCCGTAGCCTGGGGTCTTCAGGGTACGGTCACGCTGAATCGGAACTTGGATTCTCTTTGTGGCCCAGTGACTTTCACTGCACAATAGCCCAGGCTGTCTTTCTCCACCATCAGCTGATAGATGTTGGGACCTGTGACCCGCGCTGGTACGAACGCCTGTGTACCTTTTCGTTGGATTTGTTCAGTTTTAAAGGGATAATGTGAAGTTTTGCCTGAAAGAACAAAATATAAATTGCCCAAGTGTCGAATAGAAAGCTCTGTGACCAAAACTGGGAGCGGCGGTTCATTTGCATCTCAGCAGGATGTGGCGCAGCTCCTGGGGGAGGGCACAGGAATCTGCTGGAGCAGAATTTGCTCAGCTTGAACCGGAGGCCAGGAATCCTTTGCTGTTCCCATTGGAGGCAGCAGCGGCTGGAGGCTCATTCCCTCATCACCGGAAGACTGGTGGAGATTGGGCCTGGCACCGAGGGACTGCAGGTTCCACCAGAAAGGTGTGGCCTTGAGTCTTGGTGGCATATCTTCATTACTTACCCCGCCAGACCTGTGTCCGTTCCCCTGCAAAAGAGATCGTCAAGCCAAAAATGGGCTTAGATGAAATGAGAGAAGGCGAAGGCCACGTGTTAGATGCTTGGCCGACATTTACAGGAGCCCTAGTGGCCTAGGAGCTGGAGTGACCAAAGCAGGTGGAGTGGGTGGCCCAGGGCTCCAAGATCACCTGCAGGGCCGTTGCTTTTTTGCACTGAAGGTGCTTGAGGCCAAAACAGAGAGATTGTAAGGTGCGGCAGAGTCCTCTTAATGTCTGGCGAAGAGAATCCAGGGCAGGCAGAGAAGCCGGCCAGGAGGAGGGGAGAAAAGGTTCCCTGGACTCAGGCTCGCAGAGACCGTTGGGTACCTGGTCCACGCGTGTCTGTGGTCAGGCTGATGAGAGGCGCTTGCTGGAAAGGAAGAGGAGGCTGCTTCTTCTGGGGGATTTTCCTCGCGCTCTCCCCACGTCGCGTTCGCTGATAACTTTGGAGGGACTTTTGTGGAGAAGAGGCAATAAAAGTGATGAGGAGGCTGGAGCGCCTGGGTGAGGCGCGATGAGGTGACAGCTTGGCCTTCGCGTAGATTTAGGGGAGTCACGGCCTCGAGCTGGCAGGTGTTAAGGCCCCAGACGGAAGGAGGAGTTGCGCAGTCTGGAAGGGCGGAGGACGATAGGCAGTGGCTGGGGATGGCTTCTGGGCAGAAAGTCTGCGGCGGAGAGCGATGGCCTCCCTGGGGCCTGGAAGCGCTCGGGTTTAGCAAGATCAAGGTCTTAGGAGCTGCTCTGGGGGGGAGCAGTCCCCATCACCCCCGACTTGGACGGTCCACCTCCAGGCTTTCCGCCTCTTTCACAAGTTTCCTTGGAAAGGCCGCTGAGGATTTGCAGCGCAGGCCCTCCGGGCTGTGGATGGGGTGCTGGCCCATCAACGCGGGCTGGAGGACAGCTTGGTGAGGGCCAGCAGGCCTGCTCCTCTGCTCCCTCCAGCAGCCGCTCAAACGGGGAATTTCCAGAGAGCCCCCCTCCTGCTAGGGAGTGAAGCCTGCAGGCGGGGCCGGCCGGGGGGCTGCTCTCCAAATCTCGAGGTGCACCACCAGCGGGCTTCCGGCCTGTTCAAGCTGATTGCCCGTGACTGGCTGCTTCGATGCCTAGGGTCCCTCTGTCTTGTGGGTCCTGATGCCTCCGCCTGTCCGATTAGTCCAGCCTGTTTGCAGACGTTACCCGGCTAGAGCTCCCTTTATTCCTCACTATGGTTGAGACTAACTGGAAGGGTACGGAGCATTTTGGATATGGGGTTCGCAGGGAAAATTGGGACTGGAGGCATAAATTTGGTAGCTGTCACCCCATGGAGGTGTTGAGCCCCGACTGGGGTGAGGTCATAGAGGATGTGAAGGTAGATGAAGAGGATACGGGGACCTGAGCTCTGGAGGAGAGAGGAGGGGAGGAGAAGCAGAGCGAGCACTTAGCAAGCATCTCCCGTGATCCGGGCACCCCTCAGGCTCTGCAACAGGAGGGCGAGGCTGGTCGTCTACTCTCAGGGAGACTCCAGGCTGATCAAGGAGAAAGCCTGCTGCTATCAGCAGAGGGGACAACAGGGCACTGAAGGTCTAGTCATGGTGCTTCAGGGAGTGAAGGAGCATTCCCAACCCTCAAGAGAGGGTTCCCAGAGCCTGGGGCACTTAGTAAGTGCCTTAGTAAGGTCTTAGGTGACAAAATGTGACTGTGCCAGCCACTCACTCCGTGAACCCTAAGCAGCTGGCTTTAGAAGCCATTGGAGAAACCCCCATCAGCATAGGTGGCCTCTGCAGTGGCTAAGAACAGGGACCTGGGGCCAGACTGCTGGGGTACAAGTGTCACTTTGTCACTTAGCAGCTGTTGGCCATGGGCAGCCCACTTTACTTCTCTGCACCCCTGCTTCTCATCTGTCAAGTGTCCTCACAAAGCCTTCGTGAGGACTGGGACGTAGCCTTTGTAGAGTGCTCGGAACTCCCTGCACGGGCGTTCTCCAAGGCTCTGTCCTTAGACCAAAGGAGGGCGATCCTGGGAAGGGCCCTGGCTCTCTCGCCCGGGCGCCTGGCTCTTCGGGGCTGGATGGGCCCTGCCTTAAACGCCGCAGTACCTTGCAGAGTGCCTGCTTGGGAAGCTGGGTAAATGTGGGACATAAATGAATCTGTTCACAAGACACTCAAGTTAATAGTCTTGTTTCTGGAAAAGCAAATCCAAGAGAAGTCCCTTTGATGGTAATTCCCAAAGGGTTCTTCTCTTTCTTTTTTTATTTAAAGAGAGAAGGATAGTAAGAGAGAGACAGAGGGACTCAATTTTTATTGAGTTTTTCACATGGTTTTCCCTGCTCCAACACTTAGTTGTGTACGCGGTGCTGGGGTTTGAACCCGTGGACTCGTACATGCCAGGCAAGCGCCGTAACCGCTGAGCCACCTCTCCAGCCCCCTCCCAGAGTGTTTTTAAGTTGGGGCTGTATTTCGGTGCTTGCCATCAGGGCTTGGCTGGGAGCTTGGTGGGTCTCAGGGGAAGCATGGGGGGCAGCAGTGCAGACACTTGTGAAACTGGGAGGTGGAGGGAGGGTGGCTCCCAGGGCACAAGGTTCCCATCTGGCCAGGACCTGTCCTGCTGAGCCAGGAAAGAAGCCACCCAGCCAGTACTGGGTCTGCCAGAGCAGCCTGGAAGAGGGAGCCCAGTTTGTCCTGACAGAGCCCTAGGATGGACCCGCTTCTTAGAATTCCAGGGCTGAGTGCAGAGTGGATGCAGGGAAGGGACACATGACAGCTGGCACAGACGTCCAGCCACTCCAGGAGGTGTGGGGTGCCCCAGAGGGATGGCCTCTGCTGCCTGACAGGTTGGTGGGAGCATCACACATAATAAGCCCATGTGGGGGCTGGAGTGATGCTCGGTGCTTGCCTGGCATGGGTGAAGACACGGGTTTGAACCCCAGCACCACATACACAATGAAGTGTTGGAGCAAAGAAGGCCACATGAAAAATTAAATGGCATTGATTCTGTCTTTCTTACACAAAGAAAGAAAAGAAAAAGAATAAGCCCACTTGGGAATCAGGAATCATAGCTGACTCTGCCTGCAATTTGAGTCTTCATCCCTTGCCTCGTGCCCTCTCGGCAGCTGGTTCCCCAGAAGCCCTGGGTACACACCTCAGCCGGCGTCCCCATCCCCATCTGTCTGCACCTTCACAGCCATCAGGGGGCATGGTCAGGCTGGAGGACTGCCACACCAGCTTGGCTGGTCTCCAAATCAGAGTCATCTGCTGAGGAAGGGATAGCAATGAAAGACCCCATCTAACAGCATGTGGGCTCTCACACTTGAAAACACTGAAGTGACGGCCACAGAAGTGGCAGACTGGCTTCTGGTGGCATCTAAAGGCCTGGTCAGTTGATGCGCCCCACTATCATTGGTGTCCCTGTGTCTCTTCTCTTCCTGGTCCCACAGGCAGGCAGGGACAGGTGGGGCTCCAGGGAAGGGAAGGCCCCAGAGTCCAGCTTCAGCAGAGGCAAAGAGTGATGGCTGAAATAATAGAATTGCATCTTCAAATACGAGAGAGCCTGGGGGTCAGCTGCTTGCCTGGATAAGGCTGCTGGGAAAACCTTGGGAAATAGACTGTTTTAAAGCCGTGCTCCAAAGCCTGTCATTACCTGCCCCTTCATTTATTCATTCATTCAACAAATATATATGGAGGCCCAAGTGTTGTGCTGGTCAGCAAAGGGCCAGACAGAGATTTGCCCTGGGATCCAGGTTGGGTGTGGGGCAGACAGGAGATGCAGACAGATAATTAAAAGCAACGGGCAGGCAAGTGCCGGGACTGAGCCACACACAGGGTTGTGGGGGACTAGAGACATGTCTTCCACCTTGGGGGGCAGGCACTGACTCGGGAAGGCTTTTTGAAGGTGGTGATGTCTGAGTCAAGGGTGAAGGCTGAGAAAGCTGTTGGGGGTTGAGGTAGAGGAGACAGGAGCGAAGACCTGCACCAGGAAAAGGTGTGCATGTGTGTGTGTGCGTGTGTGTGTGTGTGAAGAATCGTGCAGCTATGCTTTAAATGAGAGGCAGGGGGAAAGGCAAGGAGCGGGAGGCAGGGGCCAGAGAGTTGCTCAGGCAGAAGAGAAGACTGGAGTCACCTTGCCCCAGGACCCGAGGATATCTCTTTTGGTTACAGAAGCCCTGTTTCAACTAGCTGAAGTACGGAATGATGTTCTTGGCTTTCAGAGGATAGTGTGCACTGTCCAAGGATAGTTTGCTTCAGGCAGAGCTGCATCCAGGCTCTGGATGTCAAGAGTGGGCCTTCCCTTTGTCAAGAGTGGGCTTCCCCCCCAAAAAAAAAAGAGAAGGACAGTGAGAGAGACAGAGAAAGAGAGAAACATTTTATTTAGTTTTTCACATGGCCTTCGTTGCTCCAACACTTAGCTGTGTTCGTGGTGCTGGGGTTTGAACCCAGGTCCTTGTGATTGCCCAGCAAGCGCCGAAACCGCTGAGCCACCGCCCCAGCCCCTGGGCCTTCCCTTTATCTCTGTTTTCTTTGGTATAGGCTTCACTCTCAAATGGGAAAGGTGGCTTGCCACCACCTCCAGTCTCCGGTCCTGCTGATTAGTGAGCCCAACAGAGAGTGTCACGTGCTGGGCTGTTTGGGCAGAAGTCCCGAGGTTGTTCTCATTGGCCGGGATTGAGTCATTCTCCCACCCCTGAACTGATCCTGGTGAGACTCAGAGACAGAGGATGGGGCAGCCGTGTAGAATGAGGGGAGGGAGAGGAGAGGAGGCATGCTTTCTCCCCAAAGGGAAATGAGGGGGCTGTGATCAGAAGGGGCAGAGGGCAGGTGTCCATCCAGATACGGTCTGTTTCTACCTGTATGAAATCCCTGGAATGCAAAACTCCATAGAGACAGATGCCAATTGATGGTTGCTAGGGGCTGGGCAGGGGCACAGGGAGGGACTGCTTAATGGGTAGATGGTTTTGCTTGTGGGCTGATGAAAATGTTTTGGAACTAGACAGAGATTGCACAACATTGCACATGTATTAAAAGCCACTTCAGAATGGTGAGTTTTACAGTGGTGACTCTCACCTCACTAAGGAATGAAATTAAAAAACATTGATTGCCCTCACCTCCCAGCCCTTGTTCTGCCCTGACATCTGGGGATATTTCCTCATCTGTAAGTCTGCTTGGTGATGTGAATCTTCTTTTCTTCTTTTCTTCCTGTTTCCTCTCTTCTTAGACTGCAGAGGGTTTGGGACCCAGGGTGGATTGAGTTTGGGCGAGAGGCTATTGTACAGGGTAGCTCTGGGTGTGGTCACTGGCCGCTTTGGGGACCATGGAAATTCCTGGATGTTTTGTGCAGAGGCAAATTCCTGCATTTTCATGAGACCTGGTGGAGTGAGCCCCAGTCAGATGCCAAGGACATCTTGTTCAGAGGCGAGGTTCTAAGCGGGTGCTGTGGGGTGGATGGACCTGTGAACAGTGTTACCTGTTCCCCCCTGCCTGTGGGGGGTGGGGACTGTGCCGTCACTACTTAGGGTCCAAGCTGCTCTGACTCAGAATGCTGAATTTCTATCTTCATTTGGTGCTGGGCTGCTCAGGGATCCTACCTCGAAAAAGACTGGTCTGGGAAGAGCTATTTACACTGGAATGTGGAGGTGGCAGGGTTCCAGTTACTCTCTGAGCCTGTCCACCTCCTGCATTGCTGGGTGTAGGCAGAGCCGGAGCCGTCCAAGGCCCCCAGGATGAGCCTGTGCTGGGTTTGTCTGGTGGGGCTGCAGGGACCAGACCCTCTGGCTGAGTTATGCCCCTTCCTGCTTTGAATTGCGTGGAGCTGATCTGCAGCCAGGGTCTAGTGGGTGCTTGAGTGTGCAGTACAGGCCTGGGCCTACTGCCCTGTCCAGGCTGGGTCACCTGGACTTCAGGGTCGTAGTCACCCAGCAGACTGGGTCAAGGTCTCAGAGTGACTTTACAAGCTCCTACTGGGGATTCATCTCCATGCTGAAGTTAGAGCACAGCTGGGGTATGGACCCACGTTTTGCTCTGGAAGGTTCCATGCTGAAGTTAGAGCATAGCTGGGGTGTGGACCTACACCTTGCTCCAGGTGGCTCCACGCTGAAGTTAGAGCACACACAGCTGGGGTGTGGACCTACACCTTGCTCCAGGTGGCTCCATGCTGAAGTTAGAGCACAGCTGGGGTGTGGACCTACACCTTGCTCCAGGTGGCTCCATGCTGAAGTTAGAGCACACACAGCTGGGGTGTGGACCCACGTTTTGCTCTGGAAGATTCCATGCTGAAGTTAGAGCACAGCTGGGGTGTGGACCTACACCTTGCTCCAGGTGGCTCCATGCTGAAGTTAGAGCACAGCTGGGGTGTGGACCTACACTTTGCTCCAGGTGGCTCCATGCTGACGTTAGAGCACACACAGCTGGGGTGTGGACCCACGTTTTGTTCTGGAAGGTTCCATGCTGAAGTTAGAGCACACAGCTGGGGTATGGACCCACGTTTTGCTCTGGGAGGCTGAGGATTTGCCCATTTTCAGCCCTGCCTGGATGTCACAGATGGAAATTCCCACAGGTGTTGAGTTTTGGCAGAGAGAGTGTGGTCTGCGTCCTGGCCCAGGGGGCCTGACCCACATCCTGACCCCACATCTACCAGCTGAGGGACTCTGGAAAGACCACCTCCAGTCACTGGCCCCTGGAGCCATCATTTGTAAAAGGGGCACTGAGACCCCCCTCCCAGTGCAAGTCCACTTAGATCCTTTACTGTGACCTTCTTTGGAAATAAGATGTGATAAGAGACCCCCTGAGGAATCATCCTGGATTTAGGGGGACTCTACCTCCAATAACTGAGAAGAAAAGAGGACGCAGAGAGCCATGCGGTAAGGAAAAGGCCAGAGTGAGCGCACAGGCCGAGGAGAGGCTGCCACAGAGGCTGGGAGAGGTGAGAAAGTTTCTCCCTCAGAGCCTTTGGCGGAAGTTTGGACCTGCCAGCGCCCTGGCTGCGCTTCTGGCCTCCTGGACTGGAAGAACTAATTTCTGTTGTTTTAAGAGGCCCACTTGATGGTAATTTGTTACGGCAGCCTGATTCCAGGAAAGAAAAAACACCTCGTCCAAGGACAGTTGTTATGTGGTGCATAGTAGGTACTCAATAAACATTCACTGTTATCCCTGTGCTGCCTTCCCCAGGGAAATCATGGGCCACACAGAGGGCATGTGCAGCTCTAGGACCCTTCACAGGGGCAGCCTCTTCACCCTGGGGATGGGGGGACCTGTGTGTCAAAAGAGCACCCCAAGTCTTCAGGAGCACCTGTTGGTGCTTTGTCTCATCCTGCCTCCCTGGCTAGAGCCCCCAGGACACAGCCAGAGGGAGGGGCAGCATCAGAACTGAGGGGGAGGGGATGGAGCTGACCTCATGCTGGTGGAACACTCCAGGCCCTCCCTGCACCGCCCAGGGCTGCAGCAAGGCCCAGAGGGAGCTGGCCCCACCCACCCGGCCCAGCCGGTCCAGTGCTCCCTCCCCTGCACTCGCAGCAGGACCAGCAGACCCTCAGAGCCAAGGCTTCAGTGGTGGTTTATTATTTGGATGCTTTTGGGGCGAGGCAAGCAGTTTCCACTTCCCCGAGTCGTAAACCCTGGAATACTTGCTGCACATCTGTCGCAGCTGCATGGGGGAAAGCGCACTGGGTAAGCTTCGGGGGCTTTGTTCCCAGGGCAGGAGTCCCACTCTCTCCGGCCTCCCTCTATAAAAGTAATGGTTTACAGATGGGGAAACTGAGGCTCAGAGGATTTAAGGACCCTGCGAGTATCTCCGAGTCAAAGAGCATCTTGGCGCAAGCCTGGCCTGGAACTGAGAATTCGTCCTGGACCAGGGTCCTCATCCTTTGCTTTGCTCCTGGTTCCTGGATGTATCGGGTTTCCAAGCCCCAAGGGAACTCTTTTCTTTTTTGGTGCTGGGGATGGAACCCGGCCTTGTGCATGCTCCGCAAGGGTTTTACCCCTGGCTACACCTCCAGCGCTGACAGCTGGATTTCCGTTGCCCGCCAACAGGGGCAGCTCAGCTCCTCTCCAGGCCCACCCAGCCTTGGAGATGGAGGGAACCGTCTCCAGGCTCTGGATTTTGGCTTTGGGGAATGCCTGTGCGCTGCAATGTTAGGCGAGCCTTCCCAAGGCAGGAGGTCCAGCATCCAGCGTGGATCCCTGAGCATCGGGGCACAGCCAGCCCCAACCTGTCCTCTAGCCACCCGGGAGAGTTACAGCTTCACTACAGTTGAGCCAACTTGGTCCACAGTCCGTGACTGGGGATCTGGAATGTGGGCAGGGCTAGCTGGAGCTCCCCAAGGCTCCTGCTTATTTATTTTACCATCAGAACTTGCAGCCAATATTTAGGCATCACCAAGGCGACAGCCCAAATCTCCCTGCCCTTGGCCCCTAACCAGCCTCACATGGTGGGGATGAGGGCAGGAGGGGGAGCAAGGAAAATGAGTCAACTGTTCCCGTTCCCCCCTACCACCTGGGAAAACAGTGACCCAAAAAACAAATCCTGGCTCCTCTTACAGGGTAATTGTTCTTTTTTTCTGGTCCCACGACTGAGCCTTTGAACAAAAGCAGAACGGAGTTGTGTGAGCTCTCCATGCTAATATTTTACTCTTGCTGCTGTGGTTAGAGCTGAAGATCTTGCAGACTTCTTAGTGAAGCCTAACATAAGTGAGGGAAGGGTGCAAACCACTGTGCCAGCTCTCACAAGTCTTATGTGTTTTCCCAGTGGGGCAGCACCGGGGTCAAGGGTCAGCTCATGCCCAGCCCACAGGAGCCCTTCCTTGCCTGTTGATGGACACCCAGGGCAAGTGTTATCCTAACTTCTCCCAGCGTAGTTGTTTTTGTACTTTGTATAAAGGGAATCACACACTCTGTCCTAGATGGGTGGAAGCCAATAGCATTTTTCGGCTTGAGCGGCCCTTCTCGACAGGCAGGAGCCCTCGGGCCATGTGGGTACACAGCTTCAGCTGACTTGTGGCATTGTGGTGGAGGGTCTTGCTTTGCAATAACATCACTTTTGCTTGCACAGAGTAGCTTGGCCTCCCCAGGTTTGCAGCCACCCTGTTAGGGATGGTTATGCACAGCAGGGGTCTCCAGATCCCTAGTCCCCAGGAGCCCTCTAGTCTCCTGGGGAATGCTGGGGCACTCCTGTTGTGGAGCCTCATTGGTGCAGGGCAGGGATGCCAGCAGCTGCAGCACGGTGTGTCCCTGTGTCCCTGGCAGGGCCTGGGCTCCTGCCTGCTTGGCTAGCACCTCTGGCGTCTCCCAGGGCTGCTGTGGCATCTGCAACTACAGGGATCTCACTCTTCCTGGGCTGGGGTGGGGTTCTTGGTGCCAAACTATAGCAAAAGACCAGCTTTCCACACCTCCAGCCCAAGGTGGACGGGTGCTTCTGTAAAATGTGATAGCGAAGATCTACTTGAGAAAGCGAAATGGAAGAAATCAAGACTGCACAAAATACAAGCCCTGATTTTATTATTATTAATATTCTTAGATTCAACTGTTACATAATGCTTTTTGCATATAAAAACAGGACACACGTAACAAGGAGTAAAGTCATATAGAATCTTCTGCACGCTCACTCCGGATGTGTGCTCTCACCCTGTGGCGAGCTCCCACTGGGCCCAGGTGTGGGCCACACCCCAGAGGGTCACCTTAGGAGATTCCTCTGCCTTGGGTGGATCTTGAAGGACTCAGGACTCGGTGCTTTGTGTGGCCTGGGGGCTTCCTTCCCATCTCCTTGGTGTCCCCTCTTCGGATTTCTCTTTGCAATGCTTTAGGTAAAGTGGAAGAGACAGAGACCCCTGGCCACCCGTTGTAGGACCTTTGCCCATGGCTCCAAGCATGTGGGCCTTACTCTCATGTTTTTTCTAGATCCTTGAAAGTGACCCTTGGCTTCTTTTGGCTGTTGTGGCTTCTGCCTCTCAGATGCAGGAGCTGGGGTGGACTATAACACAAGCTATGAGAAGACCGAGCCACACTCCATCCTTTCTGCCTCTCTGGGTTCCACTCATGTCCTGCGCTGAAGCCTGGCGCTGTCTTTCTCCTCCAGGAGACGCTGGGGCCAGGGAAGGGGGTGCTGCTGGCATGGAGGAGGTGCGTTCACCTCCCTGTGCGCACGCCTCAGTCTGTGTCCAGTCAGGAGTCTGCTATCCTGTGGCTTGAAGCCTCTCAGGGCCCAGGTGAGCCGGCAGCTCCATTCTGGCTGAGGTCACTACCAGGTTCACAACCAAGTCCCTGCCCTTCTCCCCCATTCCTGCAGGAAATTCATGGCCTTAGTGCCTCTTATTCCAGAAAGATCTCAGAGGTGGCTGGTCCTCCCTTCCCCTTTACCTTCATGGCCATCAGTGGCATGACCAGCCTCCTCAAAAGATGGCCCACAAATACTTCCTCTGACCCCCAGTGCCACCAAGCTCATCTTACCAGAATGTCACGCACATGTGTGGACACAGGAAAAGGGATGGCAGGGAGGTGGGGTGTGGCTTTCCACCTCTGATGGGCTTTATCTGGGACATGGGGACTTGGTGAGGAAGACAGTCCCAGCCTGGGACACACGCAGATCCCGCGGGTGGAGCTGGGGTTCACAAGCAGTCGCTGCCTTGCTCTTACACAAGCCTCTGAGCCGCCTCTTTCCTCTTCTCCTTCTTCTTCTCTTTCTTTTTCCTTTTTAATAAAGCTGGCTGCATATTTTCTCTAAACCAGACCATCTGTTTACCAGTTTTTATAAGCAGTAAAAAAGAGAGCGAAGACCTGCGGGGCCCGTGGTCCAGGTGCTTTCTGCGATGTGGAAGAGGTTAGTGCACATGCGGGGCCTGGAGGTGGCAGCTCCGGCAGGTCCTTGTCTTCCACCTGAACCTGCCCGTTCACAGCAGGTCTCTCTGGAGAGGCCTGGCAGTGCTCCCTCTCCCGCAGCTGTATCTGGGGACCTTTGGGTCACCTGCCTGGGGCAGGTTGCCTGCTGGCAACAGAGGAGCTGGGAAACGAGGTGGCTACAGAATGCAGGCTCAGGAGGTGCCAGGAGAGCGCTCCGAGGGAATGTACTGAGCTGCGAACCCAGAGAGCCCAGCAAAACAATCTAACAACAAGGCCGAGCGCCTAGGTGACAGAGAGAAAACCAGGAGTCTGTTTGGGAACAGATTTCAGCCTCCACTTCCAAGGCCTTAGTAATCCAAGCAGCAGTGAGTGTAATATTTACTTGGGAAACTATGAAAAGTCATATAACAATGTTCTTTTCACGGCTTTCATCATCGGCTTGCTCGGTTCCGAGTGCCGTCTGCCACCTAATCATAACCAGAGGCGCTCAGCCATCTGGCAGCGGAGCTCGCGGCTGCTGCTGGCTGCGCCTCGGGCCTCACCTAGTGCAAGGCGTCGCTGTCCCTAGGCCAAGTGTCAGAGCTGGGCCCTGGGAGGTGGCAGTGGCAAGGAGGCGTGGCTCACCTCTTGGACAGAAGGAAGGTGGGGACGGTGGTGTCGTGTTCACGTCAGTGTGAGCCCAGCTGGCAGGCCAGGGAGAGGAAGTCTCGGTTCCAGCTAATCTCGTTTTTTGTTTCCTATTTTCTTCTGTTTTGCTTTATCTCATTTTATTGATTAGCTGGGGGAAGAGACGGGCGGGAAGTGAGAGGACATTTGCCTGGGGCTCCCAGGCCGTGCTGAAATCCAAAAAGTCCCAAGGGAACTGCAGGCATTTGGCCACTCGGGTGGCGGGGATGTCCACAGCCCGGGACTCATGGTCAGCACTCAACGTCTGTCCCCAGGAAAACTGGGTAAACTTGCTGGGGCTTATCCATGCCAGGAAGGCCACTGGGTTATCTCCCAGTGAAGGCCCTGAATGGGTGGTGGACACCAAGGAGACCTGGACCCTCCCCTGCCTGTCCCACCATTGTCACCAGGGAGGCAGGCGATGCCAGTCAGCTGATCACTTTAAGGGCTTCTGTGAAAGCTCCCAAATTCTGCAGCACCTGGCTCCCGTACGCAGGACATGGAGCACAGGCCACCGAACACCTCTGGCTGCCAAGTCAGCCTCTGGGCGACCTGTTGGCAAGCTCTGGACAGCACCATCTCCCTCCTGTGCTCTGTTCTGCTGTTCCATGATCCTACGAACTCCAGGCAGCCACGGCAGCTAACTGGAAGCTACTCGCGTTCACCTTGAGGAGGAATGAGCAAACCGCGTCTCAGAAGCTGACTTCAGGGGTTTTATTCTAACGAGCAGTTTCTGCAGAGCAGCCCAGTAAAGACGCGATGTTGTTAAGATGTCTGCTTCGACCTGGATGAGACTGGAAAACATTTGCTTGGTGAAAGAAGCCAAACCCCAAAGGTCCACGTCTGATGATTCCATCTCTGTGAGGTGTCCAAACTAGGCCAATTCCTGGAGACAGAAGACAGGTCAGCGGCGGCCAGGGGCTGGGGAAGCAGGGATGCAGAGAGACTGCTTGGGTACGAGGCTTTTATTCATTTATTTTTAGTGTTCTAAAAATACGCCGGAATTAGATCGTGGTGAGGGTCCACAACCTTGTGAATACACTAACACTCACTGGATTGTACGCTTTCTTTCTTTTTTTTTTAATTGTGCATTTTCAAGTGAAGAATTTTATGATATTCAAATTGTATCTCAATTTAAATATACACGTTAGGATATTGGCTCTCCCAAAATTGTTGATGTCAATCAAAATTCTAGCAAGTGTTTTGTTTTACAAGTTGACGAAACGATTCTAAAATTCAAATGAAAATGCAAAGGTCATAGAATATCCAAAGCGACTTGAGAAAAGACTGCAAAGCAGGACTCACACCACCTGATTTTTTTAAAGAGAGAGGGACAGTGAGAGAGAGAGAGAGAATTCATCTTTTATTTGGTTTTTCATGTGGCTTTTGTTGCTCCGAGACTTTGTTGTATACGTGGTGCTGGGGTTTGAACTTGTGTACCTGCGCATGCCAGGCAAGCGCTGCAACCTCTGAGCCACCGCTCCAGCCCCCACACCCCCTGATTTTAAGACTTGCTACAAATCTCCAGTAACCTAGGTCACGTGGTATTGACAGAAAGACAGACAAGGAGATCAGTGGAGGTCTCTGGCACAGAGAGCCCGGAAAAAGAGCCACACAAATGTGGGCCACAGGTTTCCAACAAAGGTTCAAAGGCAAGTCGGGGCAAAAGACAGTGATTTCCACAAATCCATTTGGAGAAGTGGAGCTCAGACAGTCCCCCCTCACAAGGGATCAACCTACCATCATTTGACTTCAGGGAGGTGCAAAAGCAACGTGCACTTGGCAGGAGCTGTGCTTTGAATTTTGAGTTTCTGTTACTGCCTAGGCTAGCGACAGGGCTGTGATCCTCTCATGAGATGCTGGGCAAGGCACTGTCAGCCATGCGACTTTAATTACCCCATAAGTGCTCTATCTCCAAACACTGTCGCTTTCTGAGGTACTGAGGGATTTGTCAGCCCCTGACAATCCTGTGTGATTTATGCAAAACTCTAGAAAATGTGAACTCATCTAACAGACAGGATGCAGATTATGGTTGCCTGGCATGGCTGGTGGAGGGAAGGGATCACGGTGGGGAGGGGGGAAGAGAAAACTCTGGGGAGTGACATTGTGTTCACTATCATGACTGTGGAGCTGTTTTCACACACGTGTATAAATGTAAAAGTCATCAGTTGTATAGTTTATGTGCTGCTTTTTGCACATCAATTACACATATACTTTAGAGCTTCATCAAGTTATTTTTAAAAATTATGATTTTGGGGTCAGGACAGCTGCGTCCTCCAAGTGTCCTGGGCTGAGTATACTTGCAGCTCTGCCGCATCCTCAGTTTCCTGGGAGGACCCAGATGGTGGAGAGGATCGCCTCCTCCCAGGCCCATAGAGGCCAAGTGTCCTCCTCGCCCAGGGACGTGCTGCCTGCTCTGTCTGGACACCTCTTCCCATCACTGGCCACCTCCTCACCTCCTCGTGCTGGAGGTTTCAAGGTCACCTCCTGTACTTGGTGGAGTTCTAGAGGTGCCCCCTCTCCCATTCCATGTCCTAATCCCTGGAGTGGGCGCATATGACGATGTGTCACTCCTGGGACGTGCTCTGTAGAACGACACAGTTAGCCTCAGGTTGGGAAGACCAGTCACCCTAATGTTCATCCGATCCCATGGATGTGAAGAGCCAGGGCTGTCTCTGGCTGACGGTGAAGTGGAAGGCAGGGAGATCTGAGGGTAGAGGACTCACCCTTGTTACTTGGATGGAGCCCCAGAGGGGAAGGATTGAGATGTCCGTTAGTTGCTAAGGGTGACCCTGGTGACAGTCAGAAGCAGGGCCGGGACCTGAATCCTACAACTACAAGAAGCTGAATTCTGCGAATACCTGGAATGAACTTGAAAGCAAATTATTTCTCAGAGGCTGCAGATGAGATCCTGACTCAGCCCAGCCACCACCTTGATTTTGGCCGTGGTGGGCCCTGAGTGTGGACCTGCTGAGCCCAACTGGACTTTTACTCTCTAAAACTAACGAACGGCCTGTGACGCTCCTAAGCTGTTTGGTTTAAAGGAATGATTGTGAGATAATTTATTTCTTTATTTTGTTTTTTTCTTGTTTGTTTTTGGTACTGGAGTTTGAACCTGGGGCATTTAACTACTGAGCCACCTCCCCAGCCCCTTTTTAAAATTTTTTTTTTTTTATTTTGAGACAGGGTCTCACTAAGTTGCTTTGGGCCTCACTAAGTTGCTGAGGCTGGCTTTGAACTTGGGATCCTCCTGCATTAGCCTCCAGAGCGGCTGGGATTACAGGCTCTGAGCTGATTTGTTTCAATGGACAGATGAAGCGGATTTACCTGCTCAGAAAGGGGTTCCCGGACTGTTCTGTCTGAACGATGACCACTGTGTTATTTTCTCCAGCCTCTCCGGTACTTTCAGAGAAAGACCCTTCTTTTTTTGCTCCTCTCCCATTCTAGAAGGAACATCTCAAGAGGACAGAGTCCCTGTGGGTCTGGTTCACCTGTGGATCCCACATACCTTGCCCCGGCTGGACATTCACTGGCCTTTAATAAGTGCGTGTGGGGTGGATGAGACCCCTAAGGATGGCACGCTGTAACTGCCAGAGCCCCAGATGGCCTTCATGTTCCCTTCTTTTAAGAGAGGCAACACCAAGTGCTAATTTGCATTTCAGGACTTTCCTACAGAGGATAGAACAAAGCAGACTTTAAAAATTATTGCTGCCTTCATCTAACCAAAGCAGCTTACTCCCAGCTACAGCTGGGATTTAACCCAGCGCTTGTTCAGATTCTATCTGGAAAGTTCTGGAACCAATTCTTAGGACTCCTGAAAAGTGACTAGAGGTGGAAAACAGCTGGCAGTTCCTCAAAAGGTTAAACAGAGTTAGCGCTGGACGCAGAATTCCACGCCAATAGTCAGCTTCCTGTCGCTTTCATGAAACACCCAGGGAAGAATCAAACTGGCTCACAGCTTCCAAGGGCTCAGTTCATGGTCACTGGGCCCTGTTGTTCCTGGGCCTGTGGGAGCATGTGGACATGGAGCAGGGGCAGACCAGGGACAAGATACACCCTGCAAAGGCACACCTCCGAAGACCCACTTCTCCAACCAGGCTCCGCCGCCCAAAGGCTCCATCACCTCCCAGGGACCCATTAAGTATGAGTCCATCAACGGCTTGACCCACCCCCCTCACGGTCTAATCACCCCCTCAACACCGCTGCCCTGGGGATCAACACAGCCACAGCGACTCTGGTGGGACATTTAAGATCCAAACCCCAACACACTCGCAGGTATAAACCCAAGAGAAGTGAAAACAGCTGTCTCAAGAAAATTGTGCATACGAATGTTCATGGCAGCATTACCACAGGTGGAAAGGTGGAAACAACTCAGACGTCTGTCAATTGGTAAGTCATCAACAAAATAGGTCTCCAAACAACGAAAAAGTATTCAGCCAGGAAAAAGGAATAAAGCACTGACTCGTGATACAGCACGGTGAAGCTAGAGAATAGCATGTTACCTGGATGAGGGTAGGCATAAAATAGGCTCCTGTCTATACGGCAGGTGCAGCAGCAGAGCTGAGGAGACAGACTGTGGATTAAAGGTTGCCAGTGGGAAAGGAAGGAGCAGGGATTGGAGGGTGGCAGCTAAGGGCTGCAAGGTTTCTTTCCTTTTTTTAAACCCCAGAGGTGCTTAACCACTGAGTGACATCCCCAACCCATTTTCCCCCTTAGTTTTTTGAGACAGGGTTTCACTAAGTTGCCTAGGGCTTCCCTAAGTTTCTGAGGCTGGCCTTGAACTTGTGATCCTCCTGCCTCAGCCTCCCAAGCTGCTAGGATTAGAGGCACATGCCACTGTGCCCAGATGCAGGGTCTCTTTTTGATAAAAATGCTCTAAGAGGGACTGCCATGATGGCCACACAGAGGCTTCCTGACTTACGAGGAAGATATGTCCCCAAAGCCCATCATGATTTGAACATATGCTCAGCTGAAAACGCATTCACCACACCTGTCTTACCCAGCACCCTGACTCACAGCACAGCCCTCCGCAGAGTGGTGGCTTCTTGACATAGAGGAGGGACCAGATTGGCTCTTTATTCCCTGCTTGGCATCTTGATAGTGAAATTCAAAATTCAGAGAGTGTTCCTACTGAATACATATGGTTTTTGCATCATCATAAATTTTAAAAATTGTTAAGTCAAACTATCTTAAGTTGGGGACTATACCTCAATATGGTGACACATATAGTATGTGAATTAATAATAACATTTTTTAGCAAGACTAAAAAAGTGAATGGAGTAAGAGCCAAAGGCATTTCAGAGATGGGTAATAGAGGCTTCACTGGGGAAAGGAGCCAGCCCAGAACTTCAGCATGGTCCCACCCCTGCCCCTTGTCCCCACTGGGAGGGCAGGTCCCCTCCCGATATCCCACAGGACTCCGGATCTGAGAAAGCTCTTGTTTTCCTGCTCCATTGAAAATAGAAGGATGTTTTCACATTTGGTCATTGGGCATTTTTGTACTTCAAGAAAAATTATGTCTAAAATTTGGAGTTGAGGCCAGAGAGTAAACACAGCCACAGATCTTCTCTAGTGGAATCCATGTTGTCTGCATGGAATCCTCTGAATTTCTTTATTAGGCCTACAGGGCCTTCTAAGAACTGCCTCATGGGCCTTCAAACCCTTCTCCTGCATGCCCCCTCCTCCTCTTCCTGCCTGCCCTCCTCCTCCTGCATGCCCTCCTCCTCTTCCTGCCTGCCCTCCTCGTCCTCCTGCATGCCCACCTCCTCCTGCATGCCCACTCCTCCTGCATGCCCTCCTCCTCTTCCTGCCTGCCCTCCTCCTCCTCCTGCATGCCCACTCCTCCTGCATGCCCTCCTTCCTCTAGGAATGAGCGTGGGCATGTGGTCCATCCAGCAGAGGAAGTAGATGGTCATTTCCTTCCAGGCACCCACACCTGCACAACACATGTAGTAGAGAGGAATTCCTGCTGAACCGCCAGTGGCTCCCAGTTCATGCCGGAGCGTCCCTCATCAATGCCACTCAGTGACAGGTATCATGTATGGGGAAGGAACCATCTGACCCTGGCTGGGATCTCAGCATGGAACCTGCACTCTGGGGCATGTGAATTCCAGCCTGGAAGCTTGGGGATGCGTCTAGAACTCCCTGAAACTTCCTGTAGGTGTTACATTGGGGCCTAGAAGGACAGACTCCATCTTCTTTGGCCTTTCATGAGTGTTTCCACTGGACCAAGGAAAGTCCTGGCTTGGGGCGTTCTGAGTCCACACCCTTTCACAAGCGCTGAAACTTTGTACTGTTCCCTGGGACTTTCTGTCGTTGTATCTAACAAGCACTTTCGTATCAGGTGAACAGAGATGCTTGTTCAACTTGGAGGCAGTTAACCTGGAGGAAACACTGCTGCCTCTGTGCCACACTGGGGAGGAAGGATGTTCCAATCTCTTTCTGTGGGACTGAGGGTGGCACCTGGGACCACGAGGCCTAAGCCCTGCCCACCATCTGGCTTTCCGTTAATTTCAGCCCTTGAGTTTGTGCACCTCCTGCTGAAATTGAAACCCCCATCTTTTCTTAGCTTTCCAAGATCAGTCTTCTGGGACTTACCCGGGTCATCAGCTCCACATTGCTGGAAGGTGCGGGCTTGAAGCTGTGGTGCTTGGGGCAGGAGCTGGGGCCAGCGCACTGCAGAGGGACACTGGCTCTGGGCACACAGGAGGGACTTGGCGTTGCTCCCGCCAGAGGGCGCCACATTCCTCCTTTATTGCTGTTCTGGTTGGGATCCAAATGTCAAGAGGCTCAGGAAAGGGGTGGGACCCACCTTCCAGGGAAGATTCTTGAAATCACACCATCATGCAAACTACTTGTGGGTATTTCATTGTCCTGGGCAGCCCAATGACTTTATGAGGGGAAAAATGGCTCTTTGATAAAATAAGCCTGCATTTCACACCATCAATGAGAGACTGAGAACTGACTTTCCTCTCTGGTTTCCATTTTGTTTTGCATTTCACTTATGACTCAAAATGAATTTCCTCTTTTCCAGAGCAGCACAGATCCCACTGGAATCTGCAGTGGTAAAGAGAGTCCCAGGAGATGAACTTGACAGAATGGAGCCCATTACAGTTTTCCCTTCTGTAAAAAGGTCTATCCAAACAGGCCCTAGTAAGAGTGGGTGTGGATTCTAACCACTGGAAGAAGTTTCTCTTTCCTGGTTGCTGTTGGTCACTAGACAGGAGACGATGACCTAAACCCTCAGCAAGACAAGAACTGAGCTCGCAATCTTCCATGCCTGAGGGTTAGGGTTGTCCAGTGATAGAATCCCCATGGTCTTAGCTCTCACCGCTCACAGGGACCCAGGAGAGAAAGCCGTATTTGGGTGAGCTCAGCCCAGGAACCCTGGCAGGGTGTCAGGTCAATCTGGGGAAGTGGAGGCAGAAGGATGGGATTCCTGATCCCCCACCAGGGTACACTGTGCATGTGGGTGTATGTACCTGCTGGAGTGTGGGTGCGTGAGTGCACATGTGTGTTAAGTCACAGGGATGCAGGTTGGGGTGGCCTCTATCCCAGATGCTGCCGGCAGTGCAGTTTACCTGACATGGAAGCAGGTAACTGGAACACTACATTCTTGGCCCTCTGCCCTAACCCTAACACTAACGCTTATCCTGAACCCACCTGGACCCTAATCCTAACTCTAACTCTAATCCTAACCTTAATCCTGACCCTGACGCTGACCCTAATCCTAACTATAGCTCTAATCCTAATCCTGACCCCACTAAGGTTAACTCTAACCTTAACCCTAATTCTGATCCTGACCCTAATCCTAACTTTAACTCTAATCCTGATGCTGACCCTGACCCTAAGGTTAACTCCAATTCTAACCCTAATCCTGATCCTGACCTTAATCCTAACTCTAACTCTAATCCTAATCCTGACCCTGACCCTGACGCTGACACTAATCCTAACTATAGTTCTAACCCTAATCCTGACCCCACTAAGGTTAACTCTAACCTTAACCCTAATCCTGATCCTGACCCTAATCCTAACTATAACTCTAACCCTAACCCTGACCCTAAGGTTAACTCTAACCCTAACCCTAATCCTGATCCTGGTCCTGACCCTAATCCTAACTATAACTCTAACCTTAACCCTGACCTTAAGGTTAACTCTGACTCTAACCCTAATCCTGATTCTGACCCTAACTCTAACTTTAACCCTGACCCTAATCATATTTCTTAACCTAATCCTGACCCTGACCCTAATCTTAATGCTGACCCTAGCTCTAGTGCTAACCCCAACCTGAGCACTGATATGAACACCAAGTCTGCAGGTGACCTGTCTCACTGTACCTCCTCCTTCTGCAGATGCCACCAGTGTTAGGTGCCCCACCACAGTGTGCTCCTGAGGGCAGCTGAGAGGGCTCCCCAGCTAGAAACTGGAATGGCGGGAGTGCCCAGTCCGCTCCTGGAACAGCTGGGATCCCTAGACCTCACAAGCAGCCCTCGTTTCATTTGCTGAGGCTCAGTGTGGCCTTTTGTCCTCAGGTCACCACTACTTCAGATGGCACTGGCCTCTGTGTACACTGTGTCCCTTGGCCTGGTTTAAGCAATTTTCCCCTGGAGAGATTTCAGGTGGGGGAGGAAGAAAGGGAGGCAGAGCCGTAGGCTGAGAGAGCGAAGAGGCTCAGGCTAGTTCTCAGAGGATGGGAGACCCACTCCTGCCCTCTGCAGAGCGCTGCCTGGTGGGTGTATTCAGCAAACGGCGGTCAGAGAGATTCAGGCTTGAGCTGTATACAACCCTCAAATTCAGGGCTTGTGTTCTCAGCTTTAGAAAATCTTTGACATGCTATTCAGAGAGAGAGAGAAAGAGAGAGAGAGAGAGAGAGTGTGTGTTGTGTGTGTGTGTGTTGTTGGGGGTTGAAGTTGAACCCTGGACCTCAAGCATGCTAGGCAAACACTCTACCATTGAGTCACATCCCCAGCCCTTTTGTTTTTTATTTTGAGACAGGGTCTTGCTAAGTTCCCCAGACTGGCCTTGAAGTTGCTCTTCTCCTGCCTCAGCTTCCTCAGAAGCTGGGATTTCAGGTTTATCCTAATCATTTTTATAAAAGAAAGGCTATCTTTCCTCTTCCTAAGGAATTACTTAATCTCAGAATGAAGAACCAGCCATTGGCCTTTGATTGGACGATCTTCAGCTTTATGAAAACCTCGCCACCTTGGTCCTTGTTTTTCCTCACTTGGCTGCACATCTGTGACTACGTCCTCAGACCCTGTTTTGGCCTCCTGCCTCCACCTCTGGGTCTGTGCTGGGACCTGGCATTGCTCTCTTGAAAAGACGCTCACGCAGTAACCTTGCCCCTGTCTCTTGTGTGCTTGTCCTACGGTGCCACCATACTGGTCCACCACCGTTTTGAGCATGTGTTGGGGGAGGCTGCCCAGAAGGCTGAGCCTAAGGCATCTGCTCTGTGTTCCCGGGCTCCCTGCTAACCCCTCATGGAGCACATCCCCAGTGGGGGCAGGGAACACCCCTGTCTCCTGTGGACAGCCTTTGCAGAGTCTGAACCAGGCCCCAAGTGTCAGGAACACACCATGACTGGCCAGCAAATTCCTGATCCCTGTGGAAAGTCAGGGCTACCACCACTGACATGAAGTCAGGACTGAGGACAGAGGTGTCTGCTGGTGGAGGCGCCACATGCCGATAGAGTTTAACTGCCCAGCTAGAGCTCTGCTCACATGATCTCAGCCCTGGGTGGGTCTCTCTGAAAGGATCGAAACCCATGTGGACACTGGCTAGCCATCAGAGACTTTATTGCAGGTGGGAGAGCAGCAGGGAGAGCGAGCTTGAGAGACTGCAAGCACTTTTATAGGGCTGGATGGGGGGTGGTCCATGGGGGTTAGGTGGCTTAGGACAGGGGGCAGGTACTGATTGGCTGGTGGTCACAGAGATGGGTGTGTAGGGACACTATTGGGTGCATGTTCACGCCTGTGGGAAAGTTAGGATCCGGAAGAGAAGGCCCTTAAGCGCCATCTTGAGAGAGGGGGTCCTTGCATCACCCAATACTCTCGGTCCCTGTCACCTGTACTCAGTCCACTTATCTTCTCCTTTCTTCCGGACAGCTTCTCATTCTGGGGATGGCCTCATTCCTCCCCAATGCCCGAGCTGTAGCTGCCACCTGTCTTCTGCTACCTTGCTCCACTCCATGGGAAACCCTGGCATTTGTCCAGGGGTGTCAGATCCTCCCCAATCCCCAAGGTGATCTGGAACCTTCTCTCCCGCAGTGGCTCCAGGCTGGATGTTTGTACACATAGAGTGGTCACTGCCCAGCTGGCAAAGGTCAAATGCTAGGTTGCGTTGCCTGGGCCTGGTTCTCCCCAGCACGAGAGCCCCCACGACAGCACCTGCGCTTCTCATCCCTGGGTACAAACTGCACCACACTGCTCCATCTTGCAGGGTGTGGGGGAAAAATGAGCAAACAGTGTTTAAGAAAACATCTGGGAAAAGGGTGAAAGGTAAGGTCCTGGGGTTAGGTCAAACTCAGACCAAAACTGAACCAAACCCAAGAACCTCCTAAATTGTTCTGTATAATAAAAGACCAGGTGCTTGGGAAGAGAGGGGAGGAGGGAGGAAGCCCTGGGAGGTTCCGGCCCATGCAGTTGGCAGAGGGCTGGAGGGAGGTCGGAACAGGCCGGGCTGCCTTCCATCTGAAGCTGTTTGTGCTTGTAAACCTGACCCCGGCAGAACTGCTGTGCACCCCCTGTGCTCCCTGGTCTCAAGACTGAGCTTTCAGACACAGGGGAAGAGCTGGCCCTGTGCTGAGATGGAGCCCAAGCAACAGGCTCCAGTTAGAGCCAGGTGGGCAGCAGTGGGGGAGAGAGCCGGCCTGCGAGGGGGGCCTGGGCCTCTGTGGAGGCTGCCAGAGGACCCATCAGACCCACAGCAGGTCAGCCTGGACTTGTCCTGGGGTGGCCTGAGCAGGCTGGACCATCTGCAGGTGCCTAGGGACAGGGATGTCACAGGGCAGGTCCACTTCCAACAGCATCTGTGGATCTGCAAGGGTGTGCCAGGCGTGGTGCTGCAGGTTCCCCTCCCTCCTTAGAAAGTTCGATGCTTCTCCTGGTCAGCCCAATTCTGAGCCTAGCTGATGACCCGTTGAGCGCCTGGTCCCCACTCACCACTTCAGCTTCCTACTGTGACATCCCTCCGTCATCCGGCCTCTGGCCCTGTCTGACCCCTCCACTGTTCGCACAATGCTTTAGGCAGGCTGCAAACCTCCATTCTCCTTCTCTGGTCCCTCTGCCCCCTCACCCAGACCTCTCTTGTCCACCCCTCAAAGCCAGGTGGGCTGTCATGGGCTTGTGGCTCACTCTAACCCCTGGGGAGGGCAGGAACATCAATAATGGCTGCGACTCCCTCCTGGCTCATTTTCATCCAGATCCCAGTATAAATAGCTCCCTTTGCCCATATCAGAAAGCAGCTGCTCCCACGAGCTCCCCAGTCATGTCCTGGGGCTATAAATATCCTGGCTGGTCCCTGCCTTGGCACAGGGGCCCGGGGAACTTGGAAAGAGTGGGCCCCAAGCCATGCAGGCAGTGGGAGGGCGGGCGCAGAATTACCCAACCTCCCTCTTCTCAGGCCTCCAGGCACAGGCTGGCCCTGCCTCCCACGGGGGCTGGAAACCCCCTCAGTATTCCTGGGAATTGGGCAGAGACAGATAACCCTCAGGTCGTCTGCTCGGGTGGTTTTCTGCACATTGTCTGGTGCAGAGACCCAGCTGGGGTCTCAGGAGCAGCAGACACAGCTGGGAGTGCAGGCCGAGCCAGCCTTCCCGACAGGGATCGGGGAGGAGGAGGTGCTCTTCATGCATTCTTTTTTCTTTTTTACTGGGGCTTAAACCCAGGGGTGCTTAACCACTGAACCACATCCCCAGCCCTTTATATTTTTTATTTGCTTAGGGCTTTGCTAAGTTGCCGAGGCTGGCTTTGACTCTGCGATCCTCCTGCCTTGGTTTCCTGAGAGGCTGGGATTATAGGTGTGCGCCACCATATCTGGCTCCTTCTCATGCACATTTTTAAAAAAAATTTTTTTTTTAAAGAGAGAGATGGGGGGCGGAGAGAGAGAATCAATTTTTTTTTCATCTGGCCTTTGTTTCTCCAACACTTAGTTATGTATATAGTGCTGGGGTTTGAACCTGGGTCCTTGTGCATGGCAGGCAAGCGCTCCAACTGCTGAGCCATGGCTCCGGCCCTCCTCATGCACGTTTAAAAGGGAACAGCTTCTCTCTCCTTGAAGCCATCTTTTATATTTAATAAACTGAGGTCCACTCTGCAGTGTTTTGCCCTGGACCTGCAGTTTTCCAGGAAGGTGAGAGGCAGAAGGGACCTGGCCAAGCCGGGCTGGGGTTTGTGGGTGCACTGGACAGCACCCATCTTTGCATGCTTGTGTCTGAGGTGGAGTCTTGCTGTTGTCACCAGGCTGGTCACTTAGGATCTACAGTGGTCTCCTTGCAACAGGACTTGTTGAAGTGGAAGCACTTCCGGCCAGCTTGGGCTGTTCCCGGCCAGACCCTGGGGGAGGCCAGGCAGGGGCCTTCCCCTGCTCCCCCACGTTTTCTGTCTACACACCCCCTCCCTCTCCCTCCCTGAGGGTGGAGTGGGAAGAGAGGGCCGTGTCCCCACTGTTGCTCCTTTGGGGCGTGGCAACAGTCAAAGCTGGCTTGTCTCCCCGTGAGGGGCTCTGGGGCTCCTTGGAGGCTCAGGATGTCTTCAGATGGTGCCACGGCACTCTTGCTCAGCCCTCTGCACTTCCAAGGGGCCCATGCCTGGTCCAGGGAAGCATTCCCACCTCCTGCCCCCACCCAAGCCCTCTGGGGGGTGGGACTGGGCGCCCAGAGCAGCCACGTTTCCCTCTTCTGATTTTAGGACTTGCCTTGAAGATTTCTTGAGTGTGTAACAGACACTAGTGGTGTGATCCCCAAGGTCTCTTCCGCACTTCCTGGGTGGGGTGGGGTGAAAGTGCCACCCTACAATTCTTTCTGAAGAATCATCTCTCAAATTTCTACCTTCTCCTGGCCTCTCCACCCTCCTCTGTGGTGGTCACTGTCCTCAGCCCCCTCTTTGCAGTCCTTGGTAGGCTGGGTTGGGCCTCACATTGGGACATGGGAGCAGTTGGCACCTAACAGTTTATTCTCTGCCCTGGGCCCATCGCCAGACTTGAAATGAAACTGGTTTTTTTAACATCTTGTGCAAGTTATATTAGCTGAGGGTAGTGGGCCAGCAGCTAGCTTTAATAGCACAGTGTGTCCTCTTTGGCTTGTTGATGTTCCAGGCATTTCCCATGTCCTACAATTACCATAGTTACACCCAGGGGAGAGAGGTTGGCAGGTGGAGCAGTCTCTGAGAACTAGGCTACTAGTGGCTTTACAGAGTTGTTAGTCACCTCATGGTTATAAAAGGCTGCTGCTGCTCCAGGAGTCATGCCCACAGTCAAGGCAGAAGAATGGGAAAGGGGACTCCGTTTGGTAGAAGCAGGCCAGGTGCACTTGGCCTTCCTAGCCCCCTGAGCGAAGGGCGCAGGAGATGAGCTGGGTGCAGCAACGTGTGTGCTAGTCAGGTGACAGTGAACCTGGACTGAGTCTGCTCTGGGGAAAACCTTTCCACCATCCTTGCCTTCCTCCTCCTCGCCTGGTTCTTGTGCAGTCCCTAGCCAGGGTCGTAAGCAGCATGCTTTGCCATCGTGCTGCGTGTCCCTGCCTTGCAATCACAGCGAAGCGCAAGCTGGGGGCGGGGCCTGGGCAGAAGAGCAGGGTCTCTGCCATCCCTGATGGAAGGCCAGAGGCAGCCTTGACAGCCACTTCTTTTCCGGAAATGTCTCTCAGTGCAGACCTTTCCAGGTGGAGCTGGGTATCCCACAAGCAGCTGAATCTGTCTCCGATTAGTTTCCGAGTCGGTTTCTGGATGGGAATGGATGACTCCCCGAGAGCAGGTGGGCACCTTGCTGGCAGTTCCGAGCTGTTATGTGACTATCTCAGTCCCCACATCTCGTCCTTCTGTCCCAAATGGCTGTAGAGTCACAAGACTGAGCGATGCCTTGGCCCCAGGGAGAATCTGGATGATTCGTCACACACAAGTCATTTGTGTGACATCGCGGGAGGTCTCCAACTTAGAATGGCTCAGTTTATGGTCTCCCAACTTGATGGTGCTCCAAGAGCACACCTGTGCATCCAGATTCCGCTCAGCTTGGTATTCATGACCAGATGAGACCTTCAGCACCGTGTTACCAGCAGGCTTTATGTTTGAGATTTTGCCCAAGCGCAGGCTGCCGTGTCTTCAGAGCATGCTGAAAGCTGGGTAGGCTAAGCCATGGTACTCAGTAGGCCTGGTGCTTTTTATTTTTTTCAGTACTGCAGATTGAACCCTGGCTTTGCGTATGCTAGGCTGGCATTCTACCACTGAGCTACATCCCCAGCCCTTTTTAAATTTCATTGTGAGACAGGATCTTGCTAAATGGCTGAGGCTGGCCTTGAACTTGTGATCCTCCTGCCTCAACCTCCTGAGCAGCACTGTGCTCAGCTGGCCTCATTGCATTTTTGATAGGATATTTTTAATTTACAGGGTATTTATTAGGATGTGGCTCCATCATGAGTCAAGGGGTCTCTTCCACTTAAATCTAGGATAGCCAATCAGAGGCCAGAGGCAGGGAGAGTGGAGTTGGGATGGAAGGCTCTTTGTAGGACATGGCTCAGGTCTGTGGGTAAGTGGGCTCGCTAACGTCACAATGGATGTACTGAATTACCCTATCACTGGCGGTAGGTTGGTCCCAGGGAGGAGAGAGGGGGTATTCTGAGCATGCCTAGCACCTTCCCACCCACCCAAGTAAGTGGCTTCCCTTCCCTGTGAAGGGATGGGTGGAGGGAGGGGCCTCTACTTGGCGATCTTTGGAGTTGGGGGATCAGCGCCTGCCTTCACCCTATAAACTGAAAACATGATGTACGGAAGAGGTACATGATGCTCTGCCCGCAATGGAGCAGTTAGCTGGGATTCCAGACTCTCCCGTTCTTCCTACGATCTCACATCGCTGACTTATCTGCCCTGGGGAAGTCAGGATCTCTCTGTGCCTGGGTTTACTTACTACAACCAAAAGAGTAAAAACAACAGCTTTCAGAATTCCAATAGGGTTGGTATAAAGATTGCTCTATTTATGTCAAACAGTTCTTTTATTGTGTATTTGTAGGTTTTATTATAATGCTATTAATAAATCATGCACCCCATTTAAAAATCTGCCTTCTTAAAAATGTATGAAATGACAACAGAATTATTCAGTGCTAAAAGGAAATGAACAACCAAGCTACCAAAAGACGCGGAGGAAACATAAATGCACGCTATTAAGTGAAACATAATCTGAAAAACCCACACACCTACAATTCCAACCCTGACGTTCTGGACAAGGCAGCACCGTGGAGACAGGGTAAAGATCGGTGGAGGCCGGGGCCGGGGGATCGAGGGCTCAGGGCGCTAACTGTGTGGCGCAGTGGTGGCTGTGTTCTTACCCATGTGTCACGCAGAGCTTGCACCTGATGTGCAGTGTGGAGATGGAGAGCTGAGGGTGTGAGTGTGGCTTCGTGGCTGCAGTAATCACATGATAACTGCACCGCTCTGGCACAGTATCTGGTGGTAAGCGAGGTGGGGAGGGACACTTGGAACTGCTCTAAAAAGCAAGGTCTATTTAAATTCATATATACACATATGAATGAAAATGGATTAACAGGCCCGGGGTATTTATTCTTAGAAGTCCTGCCTCTTTTGTTCCCAAGGTCTGCCAACAAATTCTTGCTCCACCTTTGAAGTGGCTGCAGGGGTGGGGGCGGGAGGGTAGATGCTGATCCCGCAAGTTCACCTTCCTCTGCACAAGGCCCCTGCGCAGCCCCTGGCTCTAGCGCTCATCCTGCACACAGAGAACCCTGCCAGGTCAGCAGAGCACACTGGACCCTAGACACGAGGAGGGTTATTTAGTCTAGAAATTCTCAGAGGAAATATCCGCTTGCACGTGAAAAATCTCTGGAATTTCTGTTCCCCTCTGTCCAATGTCCTTGTATCTGCTAAACCGCCTCCAACAGCGCCTTTACAACCACGGCCTTGCTCTGGGCTGAGCACCTCCACCACTCCAGGCAGTGTTGTCCTGGCCCAGGTCCTTCCAGAGCGGCCCCTATCCCTCTGAGACTGGCTGTGCTGGGGTGGGTGTGCTGTGCAGTTGGAAGCCAGGCTTTTATATCCCTGGGGAAATGGAGGAAGAAAATCCACAGTCCTCAAGCCCTAGTCCTTGGCTGTCTTGGCCTCGCCATTTCTTCCTCTGTAATTCAGGACAATTGAGACTTTGTGGACAGCAGGAACCGTGGGCTTGTTTCCTGACACCCTTTCCTACTCTTAGCCTCTTTCTTCGGTGGCTTTTGCTGCAAATTCCTTCATCCCCCCATTTCCTGCCTCTCTTTACCTCTCTGAACTCAGTCCTCTCTTGAGTCCTTTTTTCTCCAGAAGCAAATGAGAGTGACAGTTTTTTTAGATCAGACGTGCTGGGACCCTAGGGTGTCCAGGGCCTCACTAGAGGACTCAGTGAGGGCACAGGCCAAGTGTCTGCCTTAGCCTTCTAATACAAAAACTGGGAATGCTCTTCCCGCCCTCTTTCCCCCTCTCTGCCCAGATCCCAGCACTGTCTTTAGAGCCTATCTCAGGTCCACCTGAGCCCAGTTTCAGCAGCAAAGGCAAAAGACCACGACCTCCCTGCTCTGTTTAGAAATGACTTCTATAACTGCCTTTGGATTGAACCAGACTAACACGGAAAAGCGGAAGACGGAAAAGATTCCCAGGCAGAGAGGGCACCCTTTGGAAAACAAGAAACGTTCAAGCACCAGGTGTGAGGTTTTAAATAGAAACCTGCTTACACTGCACTTAGAATAACAACAGCTGGCACTTTGAGGTCCCGGGATCTTTTTAGAAGACTAACATTTAACTTCCAGACGATTCCGGGCAGTCTCCACGTCCCATGAATTCACTGCAGCAAACACAACACTGCAGCTCTGTGGCCCCTTCTGCCCCCACCCCCATCGCGGATTTCGAGTTGGGAGTTTATTTTCTAAGTTACATGCTAAACTCCTCACATTCCAAAACACACACACGAGGACTGTTTTGCAAAATGCAGTTATACATGGGAATTTTATGACATCAAGCTCTTAAAAATGTGGAAACTTTGGTTTCAAAATACTTGACGGGGCAAATAATAAAGCCCTTGATTTGCAGCGTCTCTGCGTAAGGTCCTCTGCGACTCGCCCGCATGGGCTCAGCCTGGCTTGGGAGGCACAATCGAGGATTCGCATATGCCAGCCAGCCCTTGGCACAGCAGCCTCTCTGACCTGGAGACATTTTCCCTTCAAACAGGACTACAGAGGTTACTTCGGGGTCACTCACAAGCTCACAAAAGACTTTTTCAAACCAAAGAAAAGAAGGTGAGATTTGTTGGTAGAACCCCCAGGAGCTTCCAGATCATAAAGCTGTGCGGAGTCTGTGCCTATTATGTCCCTGGGGTGGGTGACACCCAGGGCAGGCAAAGTGAGGACTGGGTCGCAGTTGGGCGAGGCCCTGCTTCCTCCAGGTGTCCCTTACGCACACTTTCCAGCCAGGCTGCTGGCTGTGCGGTGGGCTGCCGCCCCATCCGGTGGCTGGGTGTCAGCCTTCCAGCTGTCTATGGAAAGCCCAGGCGCTCTGCTAGCAAGCAGGGGAGGCCAACGGCATCTCCGGTGGATTTTCCCCTTGATTTTGCAGAAGGCAAGACCAGAGGGCCTGAATGGCAGACACCTGCATTCCTATGGCATGGGAGGCTGATTTTCCTCTGACGGATCCCACTTTGCCATGACTCTTGGGAAAGCAGTTACACGGAGTCAGAGGGGTGGTGAGGTGGAGGGATGCAGGCCCTGGATTGAGGCCTTGTCCAGCTCCTTGAATCTCCCCAAGAAGTCAGCATACACAACGGCACCTGGAGCCTACAGAACTTAGGTTCCAGAAGTAGAATGGATCCCTTGATCGCCAAAGAAGCCCACAAAGGTACCAGAGCCTAGGTCAGTGCCTGGGGCACTGTGCACTCTCAGGACGTACTGAGGAGGGTCCATGCCAGGCACTGTTGGACACTGGGCGTTCCCGTAGGGAGGCAGAGGAGTGAGAGGAGTACCTGAGCTATCCTAGATGGGGGCATGAGTCAGGAGGAAAAGGAGCAGAGGGACAGGGCTGGGAGGGCTCAGTGGAAAGGGGCATGGGGTTAAAGACTGAAGGGAGGGAGGGATGGAGCCATGCGCAGGACCCAGGAGTGATCCGTGGAGGGACTGGTACATGCCAAGACCCTGGTGTGCGTAAAGGGCCTCAGGGAAGCCAATGTGGGGGCAGTCAGGAGGTAAACAACGAGCTCTGCTCAGGGCCTGCTGTGGCTCTCACGAGCCCCCCCAGAGCACAAGCCTTGGAGACCTGATCCCCAGTGCGGAGCTGCGGGAAGGCGGGACCTTGCAAGGGCTGTGTCCTCCGCGATGGGTCAGCATAGCATGCAGGGGTGGATTCCTCACGAAGCACAGCTCAGCCGTCTCCTCCTGCCCTTCCGTCTTCCGTCACCATCTCAGCCAAGATCTCCCACGGCCTTTCCCCACCTGAGAGTTGGCATCCCTGTGGGAGCCAGAGACGGCTGTGCAGGTCTGTGGAAAAGCTTTCCTCAGGCCGCTGCCCGTCACAATCGCAGGGCTTCAACATCTTTCCAAATGGTCGTTCCCCTTGCACATGCTTCGGGATGTTTTTGAAGATGGGGATCTGTCCTAGTCCGTTCTGCATGCTGTAACAGAACACCCCAGACTGGGTGACTGATAATGAGAAGAAACTGGTTTCGCACAGTTCCGCAGGCTGGGAAATTCAAGGACAAGGTGCCAGCCTTCAGAGACAGCCTTCTTACTTGTGTTTACATCAACAACCATGGGGCTACTGTCCCATTAGGAGACCAGGGAAGGGCGCAGGTGGAGAAAGAGGAAGCTTTGAAAAGTCTTTTGTGATCTCGTGAGTGGCTGGTTGGATCTGCCTTCGCCTCTTGTTCCTGAACCATCTCCTCCAGATTCTCTCTCATGGCACTTGTCAGATCTTAGGTGGAACCATGACAGCGTTTCTGGCCCACAGTTACTGTGGGGTCTAAAGCAGGTCCCTATCACTTAGCTTGCTACTCCCTTATCGTGTTGAGGAGAAGTTGCAGCACGGAGACAGAAGGGCCACTTCACACTTGACCTCCTTGTTGCCACTGTTGGACGAGCAGGTCAGCGCTGCTCCAGCCCAAGGCTGCTTCTGATGTCACGTGTCACTGCTGTGGAGTGCCACCTTTCCCTCCTGTCCTCTGCGGTTTTCCCAGGAACCTCTGAACTCAGCAAACATCACTCCATAAACATGTGCTCTTAAAACGAGTGTTCTAAGCTCTTTTATTCTGTTGTTGCTGGAGTGTGGGGGTGGCCCAGAGGACACTCTGGCCCGAAACACCTCTACCTTTGGGGGTGGCTTCCAATGCACTGAGTCACTTTCACACCACCCAAGTGGAACCATCCTGGAATAAATAAAAAAAAAAACCATACCCCATTTCCTGGCAGTTCTGCTGCTCATGAGGGGGTGGCCCAAGGGCAAGATGTGGCAATAACCGGAGGGCAGGTTGGAGAAGGAGCTGCTGTGCTGTGGGAGATGTGGCCATGACCTCATCGTGCCCAGGCTGCAGCCTGGCTGGGTATGCTTCTGCAGGGAGCAGGGAGAAGAGTCAGGCCCAGAAAGTGCCAGGGCAGAATGGCTAACCTGGGTGGGGCAGCAGGTGGCCCTGAGGTTGGGACACTCTGCTGACCAGCAGCTCTGTTCCTGTGCCGACCCCCAGCTGAGCTGAGAACTGACCTCATTCATGAAGTAAACACTGAATCAGAAACCAGTGGGCCTAGCCCTGGTGGAGTGGAAATAACGTGGACCTTTCCATAGTCATGCCGCTGCCAGCTGGACTTGGCAAGAGAATCTCAATATGTCAATCGGAATGAGTTCATTGTCCTTTCCCGCCAACCTCATCAGAGCCAGTTGCCTTGTTGCGGTTGAGATGATTTGTATTAAAATGCTTTACTTACGTTTTAGTCGCTACATTCCAAATAGTGCACTGGAAAGCAGTGTAGTCTAGCAACCGGGAGACAATATTGGGAAGCCTGGTTGGCCCTGGGTCCTGGCTGCATCTGCAAGCTGTCCCGCGAGTCAGCAACTGTGCTCAGGCCTGTGGGGTGTTGTGGGGGCGAGGGCTGCAAGGTGAGGTCCTGTCTCCTGGGACAATCCTGGCTAGGCCCTCAGTCCGGGTGTCTGTGTGTCTTGCCTCGCAGGATAGATGCCCACTGCAGGTGTTCACAGTCCACTTTGGATGGCTCAGTGGCTGTGCACCTGGTGCAGGTCACCAGCACCCTTGACTTCCTTCTCATTCTTTCCTCGCCACATAGTATGCTCAGGAGCTGAGTCAGATGGTTTGTACTCCACCCTAAGTGAGGTCCCTGCTTGCAATGTGGTTTTATCATTTTGGGGAGAAATAATCTCCAGTTACTCCTTTCCTGTTTCATTTACATACAGAAGCAGAACTGTCATTCAGAGTCTGAGTTCCAACGCCAGCTTTGACCCTCGTAAGAAAGGTGATGTTGGACAGGTGCCCTCACCTCTCTTCTGTGCCTCTATTTCCCCATCCGTATGGAACAGGGTAAGAGCAGCACCGATCTTACAGGTGTGCTGTGTTGAAAGGTTAACCCAGGCACTTCCAGCCGCCTGGCACATGGGAAGAGCTCAACATTCATCAGCTTTTGTCACAGGCTGTCTGTGCTGCTTTTACAAAACACCACAGCTGGGTAGGCTGTAAATAGCAGGAATTTATGTCTTGCAGTCTGGAAGCCGGGAACCCAAGGTCAGGGCACCAGCACAGGTGTCTTCTGAGGGCTCCTTGCTGCGTCCTCCGTGGCAGAAGGTGGACAGGAAAGAGGGCTGAACTCCCTCCCTCAAGCCTTGCATAAGGCCACCTAATCCCACTAGGCAGGCCAGAGTCCAGTGGCCCACCCCTCAACCCCACGCTGCCCACTTCAGCACGCACTTTGGGGCACACACCATCAGTCAGACCACAGCAGCATTACCACCGGTACTGCTATTATCGTTACCCCATAGGAGCAAGAGCAGATAAAATGGAAAGGTCATTTGTGCATCATTTACTGCTAAATGCACACGGTGTGAATCCATAACCACATTCCAGGCATGGTGATAAGAAGCCATGACCACAGTGATGACAATGTCACTGTCACGTAAATCAGCAACCCAGTTCCTCCTTGGGTAACTTCATCTATTGTATGGGGTTAACATTTATTGTTCTTTCTTGAGGACAGTCTTGTCTGCATTTGATGGGGAAATCATTCAAAGGTAGTTTCTGTGTGTGCTATCCCTTTTACACGGAGGAGGCTCTGCTGATGCAAATGTGCTTGGTCGCATCCAGAGCCAAAGAGAATGACACCCCAGGGCCCTCTTGCAGTCTCACCAAGACCCTATTCTCCTGAGATGAAGCCATTCTCCCTGTTTCCTTTGCACCCTCACAGCTGCTGGCAGCCCTGCCTGCAGGAGAGGAGGCACTCTCAAGGGGTTTGCTCCTGCTTGATCTGAAAGAAGACTGAGCCTGGGCGGCCAGGACTGATGAGCCTTGGCGGGGGCACTCAGCACTCCGACATCCCAGGGTGCTGTGAGGAATCCTGGGGAATCCAAAAAAACTGAAGGCCAATGAGCTTAAGTGTTGATCCCGGGCAAAATTCTGGAGCAGATAATCCAGGGACTGGTGGTCACAGGGGTCAACAGCCACATTCCAAGGGATGTTGGTGCTTTCACCAGAAGGAGGACATGGGGTGAGCACTTTGCCAGAGCACCATGACTTTTGAAAATAGCTTGACCGTTTCTCATGAAAGCCCAATGGACAAAACAGTGACTGAAAGGCTGCTCGAGCTCCAAGCTCTGGAAGGTGGCACCAGGTGCGCAAGGCCCACAGCTAATCAAGGGCAGGGCTTGTTCCAGGCGGAGGTTCCTCACACTGCCCAGAACCCTGAGCATGGAGAAATGGAGCTGTGACTGCAGAAGGGACAGTGTCATCCCAAGCGCTCTCTGGGGGCATGCCAAGCAATTCCATCCTCACCCTTAAACTCTCTAACGTTCTATCAACCACTTGGATGAGGCCAAAGATAACTACTTATCAACTGTGCAGATAACACCAGTCTGGGAAGGAAAGTCAGTATGCTGGAATAGCAGAATCAGGATCCAGAATTATCTCAACAGCAAGGAATGATTGGCTGACTCCAACAAGATAAAATTTAACAGGAATACATGTAAGGTCCTGTACTTAGCTCCAAAACTTGATTGCAAAAGTGTAGGATGTGGTTGGGAAACAGGTCCAATCCTACCCATAATCAAAGAAATGCAAATTAAAGCAACCATGAGATAATCATTTTCTCCTATCAGATTGGCAACGATTGAAAGAATGAAAATTCCCCACATTGGTGGCTAGAGTGTGGGGAAACAGGCTCACTTGTAAACCACTTGTGGGCGTATAAACAAGATCATCCTTCCTGGAAGGTAATCTCGAAATGCACTGCAAAAAGCTATAAAATGTGCCATTTGTCCCAGCATTTCAGCTACAGAAATGTGTCCAAAGACAGACGTGAAAAGATTTATGCCAAGAATATTCATAAAAACACTGTTCAAAAAACACTCGTTTTTCTGAGGTGTTCGGTTTGGGAACAGAAAACTTGGAGGCCTCAGAAAGTGATCACACACGGGCTGGAGCCGTGGCTCAGTGGTTTCGGCGCTTGCCTGGCAAGCATGAGGACCCGGGTTCAAGCCCCAGCACCATGTACACAACTAACTGTTGGAGCAACTAAGGCCATGGGAAAAACTAAATAAAGTTGTTTCTCTCTTTCTCTGTCTCTCTCACTGTCCCTCTCTCTTTAAAAGAAAAAAAAAAAAAAGAAAGTGATCACACAGCTATTGTCAAATGCTTGCTGTCAAAAAGGGAAAAGGGTAGGAAGCAGGTTTTTGCAGGTCCTAAAAGCCAGACTTACAAGAGCAGGACCATGTCTTGTAAGAGGGGGACTTTCGACAGAGAGATCTGGCCTAACATTACAGAGCAGGTTCTAACATTAATTCCGTCCAAAACCAGGGTGCCTTGTCTCGTACCTTTCTCTGTCAAGGGTGCGGAAGAGACAGGCAGGGATAAAACTTTTTTGCAGTTTCTTCCAACACAAAGAGGCATCAAGACTATTGCATGAAACTACCAAAGGTAAGGTCACTGCTGCAGGTGGGCAGGTGGGAGCCCACATCAGACTCCACTTCCGGATTCCAAATTCTAGGAATGGAGACCCCTTCCTGAGAGCCTGCACGGATGAGCCCATCTTCCAGGAGTCCTTCAGCACCCCGAGGACAAACACAAGGGCAAGGGAACATTTAGCCGAAACTGCAGCAAAGGAATACTAATGAGTGCCCCTTCTGTTACGTCGGTGCCACCGCATGTGGGCTTCCCGCAGACAGACTCGGGCTGAGGGTTCACTGCTCTGTCTACATCTCTTCCCTTTTGCACTCCTCTCATCTAAAGCTTTCTGTTTAAGTCAGCAGTCCCGGGCGACAGCACCTCCAGATACGGAGCAGCCAGCATTCCAGAGGCGTGCTCCGGTGTTCTGTCACTTCCGTTTAGTAAGCCTTTCCTGGCCTCTTTTCCACTCCATCCTCCCATCAACCACGTCCCTTAGGAAGATTATATTGGCAATCCATTCCAGGCCCTTACTGCAAGTGAGACACCGAGCAACATCACGTGTTCCTCACCATCATGCTAATCATGGGGCCAGGGTAGCCTCTCTCCATCCCATTCATGACCAGAACAATTTTTTCAGAAGACAAGTTTGTGTGTGTGTGTGTGTGTGTGTGCGCGCGCGTGTGTGTGTGTGCTGGGAATGAATGGGGCCTTGCCACTGAGCTGCACCTCCAACCCTTTTTATTTTGACATAGCATCTTGCTAAGTTACCCAGGCTGGCCTCGAACTTGCAATCCTCCAGCCTCAGCCTTCCCACTTGGTGTGATGGCAGGCATGCACCACTGTGCCTGGTGTACGGCACATCTTATCACAAGGCTCTTTTTTTTTTTTTTTAAGAGAGGGACAGTGAGAGAGAGAGAGAATCAATTTTAGTTTTTCATGTGGCTTTCACTGTACTTCGTTATGTACATGGTGCTAGGGTTCCAACCCCATGTCTTCCCACATGCCAGGCAGGCACCATAACCACTGAGGCACCGCGCCAACCCCGCCACATCGCTCTTAACAACTTCCCTAGGTGGCCTCGAAGGCTCTGCATTAGCTGCTCACCATCCAGGCCCGGCATATCTTCTACCAAGACCCCTTGTTCTGAGCTCAAGTCACACCAGCCTTCCATTCTTCTAACTTTGTTACACTTTTTCCAGATGTAGGATTTCTGCTCATATTCTTTCCCCTGCTTGGAAGGCTCCCCTTGTCCCCTGGCTCCTTCCCACTCTTCCTTTGGATCTGAATGTTATGTGCTGAGTTGTGCCCCGTCTCCCCGCAAACTCATATGCTGAAGCGCTAATCCTCAGTGTGTCAGGAAGTGACTGCTTTTGGAGATGGAGCCTTTAACAAGGTAAGTCTGTTCAAATGACGCCATGGAGCCAGGTGCAGTAGTGCACACTGCACCCACAGTCAGCTACTCAGGAGGCTGAGGCAGGAGGATAGTTTGTTCCCAGGAGTTCAAGGCCAGCCTGGGCAACAGAGCAAGACTCTGTTTAAAAAAAAAAAAAGTCAATAGAATTCAATGTGATGGGTGTCCTTATAAGAGATCAGGACACCAGAGAAACACCAAGGGTGTGTGTGCAAGCAGAGGAAAGGCCATTCGAGGACACAGCAGGAAGGTGGCTAACTGCAAGTCAAGGAGAGAGGCCTTTGAGCTAGAGTGGTGGCTCAGCGGTACTGCACTTGCCTGGTATGTGCAAGAACACAGGTTTGAACTCCAGCGCCATGCACACAACAATGTGTTGGAGCAACAAAGGCCACATGAAAAACTAAATAAAACTGATTCTCTCTCTCTCTTTTTATTTTTTAAAGAGAAGGACAGTGCGAGAGAGAGAGAGAGAGAGAGAGACAGAGACAGAGAGAATCAATTTTTATTGAGTTTTTCACATGGCTTTACTTGCTCTGACAGTTGTGTACGTGGGTTGCTGGGGTTTGAACCCGTGTACTTGTGCATGCAGGGCAAACACTGTAACCACCGAGCCACCGCTCCAGTCCTCTCTCTCTCTCTTTTTAAAAAGAGAATCAATGTTATTTAGCTTTTCATCTGGCCTTTGCTTCTCCAACAGTTAGCTGTGTACATGGTGCTGGGGTTTGAACCTGGGTCCCAGCACTTGCCAGGCAAGCACTCCAACTGCTGAGCCACCGCTCCAGCCCTCTCCCTCTCCCTTAAAAAAAAGAAAAAAAAGAAGAGTGGCCGTGGGAGAAACCAAACCTGCTGGCACCTTGGTCTTGGACCTCAGTCTGCACACCTGCGAGGAAAAAATTGTCTGTCGTTCAATTCATGCCATGGGTGGCAGTGATTCGCTCTCTGAGGGAAGCTCTTCCTTATCCTTGTCCCTTTTGAAACTGTCTACTTTTCCTTCATCATGTGTGTCACTATTCATGCAGCCACTTACGTGGGGGACTGCATGGCTATTGACTCCAGGGCAGCAGGAATCACATGCACTCGGGCTCCCCATCGTGGCCCACAGCCGGCACCATGCTTGGTGGCCATGCGGGGAGGCGCTCAACAGACCTGAACAAGAGTCTGAGGTATTATTTTGCCCATATTCAAAATGAGGAAATTGAGGTTCAGGAAGGTCTAGTAGACTTCTTAAAGTTCACAGCACAGCTAGGTGGGAAAGGGCATTGGGATCTAAGCCCTTGAAGCTCCTGCTCTTAACCCATTGTTGAAGCTTCAGATTTTGAAATATGTCCATTCTCTCCCCAGATCTGTACTGTCTCCTATCATGTGCCAAGTGCTGGGTAGGAATTGGGGACATAGCAATGACAAACAGACAAACCCCAGCCTTCATGTGGAGAGGGAGATCAAACAAGATGAAGAAATAAACTGCATATTATACATATGTGTTAACACACCCTGTCTATCTGTCCATCTGTCTACACGCATACACAGGGACAGTCAGGCCCTGCCTTTCAGTCGGTGATGGACCGGATATAAGATGGTGGTCCTATAAAATTCTGTCGTCTAGTGATGTAGCTATCTTAGTTTGTGTAAGTACATTTTATGATGCTTCACACTGACAAAGTTGCCCACGGATGCATTTTTAACATAAACCTTCTGTTTACTGAGATGATTGCATGTATGTGTAAATGTATGGAATGGAGCAAAAAGGAAGAAAAAAGGAATACGGGCTTGAGGGGTCAGATCTGCAACTTAAAAGCAGGAAATGTTTGAGCCAAGCCTTGAAGGAGGTGAGGGAAGGTGCCTTGGGGATATCAGAGAGTGAGTTCCAAGCAGAGGTAAGTTCAGTGTGCTGGAGGCAGAAGGAAGCCTGGCAAATGGCCAAAGTGGCTGGAGTTAGAAGATCAAGGGCGTCAAGAATAGGAAAGGCCCAGAGAGGTTTCAGGAGCCTGGTCCTGTAGAACAGTTTCGGTCATGGTAAAATTTTGGCTTTTGCTTAAGTAAGACGAGAAACTTTGGGAGGTTTTTACAGATCAGGTAGGTGACATGACTTAATAGAATTGCTTAGGTTGCTATGTGAATACACACAAAGGGGAGGGGCAGGTGGAGAAGCAGGGGGACCAGTTAGGAAGCATTTACAATTGGAGAGATGATGGGGACTTGATCAAAGATGATGTCAGACACGCTTCGGTGTGCTGGTGATCCAAACTAGGGTCTCTTTTTTTTTTTAAATCTCTTTTATTATTTTTTTATTTTTGAGC
>PVKS010017273.1:0-42348 GCA_004027875.1 Aplodontia rufa | reverse complement strand
TGTTTCTCCTGTTGTTGATTGCTAAGATCATAGCGTTATGATCTGACAGAATACATGGGATTATATCCACTTTTTTATACTTGCTAAGATTGTCCCGGTGAACTAGGATGTGGTCTATTTTAGAGAAGGATCCATGGGCTGAAGAGAAGAAGGTAAATTCAGCTCTCTTGGGATGGAATATTCTGTAAATGTCTGTTAATCCCGATTGTTTAATAGAGTAGTTCAGATTGGAGACATCTTTATTTATTTTTTGTTTTGAAGATCTGTCTAGAGTTGATAGTGGTGTGTTGAAATCCCCCAGAATTATTGTGTTGTGATCAATGAGGGGATTAATGTCCTTAAGTATTTTTTCCATATATTTGGGGGGGGTTGTAGTTAGGGGCATAAATGTTGATTATCGTTATATCTTCTTGATGAACTGTCCCTTTTAGTATGATAAAGTGACCCTCTTTGTCCTTTCTGACTAGTTTTAGATGGAAATTAATTTTGTCCGAAATTAGAATCGCTACACCAGCTTGCTTTTTTGGGCCACAAGCCTGGTAGACATTTTGCCAACCTTTCACTTTCAGCCTGTGTCTATTTTTGGGTGTCAGATGTGTCTCTTGCAGGCAACATATTGTTGGATTTTGTTTTTTGATCCAGTGGGTCATTTGTCTTTTAATTGGGGCATTGAGACCATTCATATTCAAGGTTAGAATAGATATGGGAGGCTGGTTCACAGACTTTGTATTGATTACAGAGTTTTGAGTCATCTTGAAAGTCTGTTTTTGTACAGAGTGATAATTGATTCGACCTAGTTTAAGGATTTAGCATATCGTTGGTATTATCTTCAGATTGGAGTACATCTTTGAGAATGCTTTGTAGAGCCGGATTTGTGTTCATGTATCTTGCTAGCTTGAGTTTGTCATTGAAGTATTTAATTTCCCCTTCGTATTTGAAAACATAGCTAACTCTTAAAAGTCCTGTCTCAGTGGGAAATTATATATATATATATATTCTCCAAGCAAGAAGACAAAGTCACTTCCAGTTATCATACCTTACTTTCATTAGCACTGATTTCATGTTCTAAGTTTTTCCTATTGGGTATGTATGTATGTATATTATGCATTAAATATTGAGATTAATTAGCCAATGAACCCAATGACCTAAACCCCTTGAGATTTTGCTATAGTGAAATCAGTTCACAGGCTACTGTCTGATATGGCCAATTATTGGGATCCCCCTAGAATCTGCTGCATCTGAGGGCTTGTCATGCTGTCTGTACGTCTAGTGAGATCCAGGCAGATTAGGCAGGGATAAAATAATGAAGCTCTCATTAACCTTAGTCTGCTGAGAGCTGAGGGTGAGACAGTTCACAAAGAGGGTGCACCTGCTACCTTGCCAGAGATTGGAAATATGGTTGAACAGAATCACGGGGGCCATTTACTGAGAATTTTTAAAAGTGAACTTGACTCAAATGTGCTCTTCATGGTTCCCGTCTAGACAAGCTATTTTCACCCTGTGTTTCAGTTTATTATGTATGCATACACATACACAATGTAGTGGCTTAAAACTACAGTGATTTATCACTCCTCCTAAGCCTGTGGGTTGACTGGGGTGTTCTTCTGTTCCATATAGTATTGGCTGGGGTCCCTCAAGCAGCTGCATTCAGCAAAGAATTCAGCTGGGGATCCCAGTTCTCCTTCTCATGGCCTTTCTTTCCATGGTGCCTCCAATCCAGCTCTTCCCCCTTGTGTACCAATAGTATAGCCTAGACTTCATTACAGCAGGGTAGTTGTGCTCCAAGAGAGTTTATTCAGGAAAACAAGCCCCAGTGTACAGCTGTGTATCTAGCCTTGGCTTGTTTCATACGTGCCAATGTCGGAGAAAACTACACAAAGGATTCGTCGGAGACTCCACTGTAACTATCTCAAAGCACCAATTTCTTTAGTTGCTTTTCTGGGAAGTGTGATGCTCTTCAGTGAGAGAAACTGTGAGACCCTGTGGCTTAAAGATTCTCTGAGTCAACAGAAACAACCTGTAACTAACTAAGAATATAAAATTAAGTCAAAGAGAATTTTAGAATATGTGCTGTTGTGCAGATTTGTCACAAAAAAGGTTAATAAGAATCAGTGAAGCCAGGCACAGTGGCATGCCTATAATTCCAGCAACTTGGGAGAAGAGAGGAAGCAGCCTCAGCAATTTAGCAAGATCCTATCTCAAAATAAAAAAATAAAAGGGCTTGGGATGTAGCTCAGTAGTAAAGCACCACTGAGATGAATTCCCAGTACCAAAAATAATCCCTCCTCCACCTCCCCCTCCATCTCTTCATCATCATCATCAAAAATATACACCCAAAAATTTAATCAGAAAGGTTTAAGCTACAGTCTGAAAGAAAGTGGGTGTCCCTAATGGAAATTTGTCTTCAGAAATGCTTCTCTGGCCTGCCTCTTTCCTGCCATTAGTGCACTCTTTCCACTTCAGTGCATTTGTGCCTTTATTCCTTCAGTAAATGCTTGCCACATCGCAGGCATTACTCTAAGTGCTAAGATTAGTGCTGGGCCCTATTCCATCTCTCGTCTTCTACCTGGACTCTGACAATGGCCCAGCAGCTGGTCTCTCCACCCCAACTGCATGTGCTCCAACATGTTTGTCCAAAACCCTAAATCTCCAACCCATTTTGCTTCAGCTTTAAAATCGCGGGTTTGAACCCCAGCACCACGTACACAAGCAGGTGTTGGAGCAACAAAAGCAATGAAAGACTGACTAAAACTGATTCTCTCTCTCTCACTGTCCCTCTTTAAAAAAAAATCTAAACCTCTAGAGAGGCTTTCAAGACCACTCAGAACCTAACCCTTGTCCACTTTTTATTAAAGGGATTTTTTTATAAAAGATAAAATCATGTCCCAAGCAAATATAAAATGAACACATGTCGAATATTTTATTCAGCTCATTAATTAATAAGGAACCAATAAGATGTTTGAAGCACAGTTCAAAGGGTATCCACAGCACAATACATACAGATAGGCACTGAGAAAGCCTAAATGAATTTGTTAATAGATGCAAAACTACGTACTTCAATGTGTAGAGTTGGAGGTTGGAAGAGGTGGAAAGTAGATTGCAGTCACTTAATATTTTAATTTCTAAAGACAAGAATCTTTTGCATTATTATCTGTTTTCTGTAACTTGCAGAGTGGTAAAAGTTCAAAGACAGTAAAAATTGCAGACCACTATGTAAGAGTGCACTGGACAATGCCTCGCATATCATAGGACACCATTCAGGAAACTTTTCTCCTTTTTCTTTTTCTTTTTGTTGGCTTTTGTGGGGGTAAGGGTGGATTTGGTCCTTTCAAAGTCTTCTGTGATTTTGTTGACACTTCCCAATCTAGACTTCAGCAATTCCTCCAGCCCACCACCCTGTGTTGTAGTCACACAGTGCTGTTCACAGTTGCTTAGGAACCCCAAGCAATCCTGGCTGCTTTCTTCACCTTCTGCATGGAATATATCCCTTTTTATCTGGAGATATGCTACCTCTTATTCTTTCAATTTGCTCAGCAAATATTTCCTTCTATACCAAGCATGGACCAAGCACTGAGTATTCAGAAGTGAAGAGAATAAACTTGGTCCCAGTCAGTCTCTCCTGGGAAATTGTGCCTTGGTAAGTGTTTTGACCTTGAATCATCCAGACTTTGGGAAATGCATGGATGTCTAATTACGGTGTGATGGTGAGTGCATATGGGCTTTCCCTCAAAGTTCCACTGTTGATCATTCAGAGTGAAGGAGGACAACCCCTCAAAGGAGACTGAGAAGGAACATTCAGTGAGGGAAGAAGTCTGTAAGAGACCAGACAAGGCAACTAGAAGATTGGCAAGAGGTGGTCAATAGTGCAGCCACCATGGTGAGATACGAAAGAATACAAATTAAGGGGGCTGAAATGGTGGATCAGTGGTTATGGCGCTTGCCCGGCATGCATGAGTGCACAGGTTCAAACCCCAGCACCCACGTACACAAGTAGGTGTCAGAGCAACGAAAGCCATGTGAAAAACTCAGTGAAAATTGATTATCTCTTTCTCTCTCTCTCTCTCTCTCTCTCTCTCACTGTCCTTCTCTCTTTAAAAAAAATACAAATTAAATATGCCCATTGGTTTTTGAAAAGTGTTTCAATGAAAAATTGGAAACAAAAGCCATATTGCTCCAGACTGTCAAATAAAATTGGGAAGTATATAACTGCAAAGCCTAAATGTAAGTTTGTTTTGTTTTGTTTTGTTTAAGGATTAGTGATTCTGTTAAGAAGGTAGGAAGGAGGAACAGTAGAAAGACCTGCTAGGTCTTCCTCCAAAGAGTCACTTATGTACTATAATACATAAAAAGCTCTAACCTTGGATTTGCACTCAAATCCTAGCTATAAAATTTATGGCTTGTTACACAATCTCTTGGTTTTCTCATCTGTAAAATGAGGATAATAATATCTCAAAAAATCATCCAATGACATAATCTCTGTGAAGGAAGATAGTAAAAAAAGAATCTTAACACATAAGAAAACATAGAGTCAACACTCCAACTTGCAGTCACAAGCAATGACTTTCTCAATAAGACTCCTAAAAATTCAGGAAATACAATGAAGAATTAATAAATGGGATGACATCAAATATTAAAACTTCTGCACAGTAAAGGAAACAAGGGTGTAAAGAGAGAGCTTAGAAAATATTTGCCAGCTACTCATTTAATAGATTAACATCCAGATTATATAAAGAGCTCAAAAAACTTACCACCAAAAAATAATCTAATCAATAAATGAGGAAATGAACTGAATAGACATTTCTCAAATGAATATAAATTGTCAAAAGATACAAGAAAAAAATGTTCAACATCTTTAGCAATCAAAGAAATGTAAATAAAAATTACACTGAAATTCCATATCACTCCAGTTAGAATAACAATCAAGAATACAAATAATAATAAATTCTGGAGAGCATCCACACAAAGAGAAACGTATACACTGTTGGTGGGACTGTAAATTAGTACAATACCATGAAAATCAATATAGAGTTTCCTCAAAAGACTAGAAACTCCTAATCCCTCAGCATTTATCCAAAAGAATGAAAGTCAATATACTGTAGTGAGGGGCTGGAGCAGTGGCTCAACAGCTTGCCTGGCATGTGGGAGGACTCAAGTTCAAACCCCAACACCACTTACACAACAAAGTGACAGAGAAACAGAAACAGGATGAAAAATTAAATAAAGTTGATTCCCTCTCTCTCTCTCTCTCTCTCAAAAAAAAAAAAACCTATAGTGAGATATATATAAATATCCATGTTTGTAGCAGTGACATTCACAACAGCCAAGTTATGGAACCAGCCTAGGAAAAATGGATAAAGAAAATACAGTATATACACACAATGGAGTTTTACTGAGCCACAAGGAATAAAATTATGTTATTTACTGGTAAATGGATAGAACTGAAGAACATCATCCTAAGTGAAATAAGACAGTCTCAGGAAGTCAAGGGTCATATTTTCTCTCACACATGGAAGCTAGAGAGCAAAAAGGATATAAAAGGGATCTCATGAAAATAGAAGAGAGGCCAGTAATGTGGAGGAAGGCAATTAGGGGAAGGCAGAAGGAAAGGGGAGGGACTGGGGAAGGAAATCAACCAAATTATGTTCTGTGCATGTATAAATATGTCCAAGGAATTCCATTTTATGTATAATTATAACATATCAATTTAAAAAGAACTAGCACAATGGATCTTAAAGGAAACTTCTCACCAGTGGAAGTCCAGAAAGCCCATAAAAATATGAGAAAATGATCTACATCATTAGCTATAAGGGAAATGCAAATCAAAACTTCAATGAGATACCACCTCACTCCTGTTAGAGTGGCAAAAATGAAAAATTCAAACAACAACACATGCTGGAGGGGCTGTGGGAAAAGAGGAACACTGTTGCACTGCTGGTGGGATGGAAAACTGGTTCAGCCACTATGGAAAGCAGTGTGGAGAATCCTCAAAAAATTAAGGATGGAACCACCTTATGACCCAGATATCCCACTTCTGGGTATTTTCCCAAAAGAGTTAGAATCAGCATATTATAGTGATGTGGCTTCCTAAATGTTTATAGCAGCTCAATTTACTATAGCTAGATTATGGAACCAACCCAGATGTCCCTCACTCGATGAGTGGATACAAAAACTTTGGTACTTATATACAATGGAATACTACTCGGCCATTAGAGAAGACGATATTATGGCTTTTGAAATCAAATGGATGGAGATGGAAAGAATTATGCAAAGTGAAGTATCCCAATCTCAGAGACCCAAAGGCCAAATGGTTTCTCTCATTTTTGGAAGCTAAAATACATGGGGAAGAAGTATGTTAGACGGCTAAGCTAATAATAACTTCAAATTGTATGATTCTCAACCTAACAGGGAGATGACTCCCTAGGATACTTGGAGGCGTAGGCTGGGGGACAGGGTGGAGGAAGGGCTTAGGAAAATCACCTAGGAGACTGGAGGATGCGAATATAGGGGAATCATCTCAGAAGGAGATCTCTGACCTCCACGAGATATCCATTTAACTCAGGGGTTCTTCTGGGGGAAACAGCAACAGGGGGAACCCAAGCTGGGCATCCATGACATGGCACTAACCCTAGATAACTAAGTATATATACATTTGTTCTTGAATGTTTGATAATGTTTCCCCCTCAATTGTAACTCTATATCATCTAATAAGAAAGAAAAAAAAAGAACTAGCACATATTATGTACCCAATATCTTTTATTTTAAACTTCAGGGAGAGAGAAAATATTTTAGGTAATCATGGTGACACTCTTGACAAATTCCTTTGATATTCATTAGCCACTGAGGTTTGGTCTTGATGTTTGTTTTTTTTAAAGAGAGTGGGTACAGTGAGAGAGAGAGAAAGAAAGAAGCAGTTTTTATTTAGTTTTTCATATGACTTTCATTCCTCGGACATTTTGTTGTGCATGTGGTGCTGGGGTTTGAACTCTAGCACTCACGATGCCAGGCAAGTGCGGTAACCCCAGCCACCATTCCAGCCCTGGTTTTGGTGGGGTTTTTTGTTGTTTTGTTTTGCTGTTTGTTTTTAACTTTTTGCCTAAGCAGAGTTTCAAAAGTGGAAAGTAAGTACATTGTCCAAATGCTCTGCACAGACAGGAAGAATTTTCATGTCAGAGTCCACTTCCAGTAAGGACCTAGGAGATGATCTTGCTTTGGTTTGGTTTGCTGTGCTGAAGAACAAGGCACAGAAAAAGGACCAGACTTGTGTCTGGGTGCAGTGGATCCTAGAAGAAGCTCCAGAAGCCACATCTCCTGAAAATGTTCCCTGCCCTTTCTACAATATTAGACCTCAGAAGTGGAGCCTAATTAATATTGGAGATAGATGGGAAACATGAACAGTTACTTTTATCATGGGGACCAAGCACTACAGCAGCGAAGCAGCTTGAAGGAGAACTGGTGCAAACTCTGGGCTCCTACGACCAAACTTGGCACCCACAACCTGTTCCCAAACCATGGCTCTCATGCACACATGCACATGCGCACGTGCAAGCGCACGCGCGCACACATGCACCGGGAGGATTAACTGCTTGGAACAGATGGCATGGCATTAGGTTTCCTTTCTGTCCTGAAGAGGGGAGAAACTACTTCACTTTCTCTTCTCTAGACAGCATCCACATAGCCAGTAGCTCAAGATGAGTGCTTTCAAAATTAATGATGCTTTTCTAAGGGCAATTGCTTCTGTGCTTATCCCATGCTCTTTCTTGCTACCCTCGGGGCTCAGCATTAGGATTGCCTAAAGGAGTAATCAGCAATTTGCCCAAAATGCCCTGCTCTCAAGCCTCCAAGGTGCCTAATACATGGTGAGTCACTCCAAACCAGGTAGTCACCTCGCCACCTTTATAAAGTGCCACCTTTATAAAGTGCGCGTGCCTGTCAGCGTGCTTCCCAGGAGGCAAATCCAACCATGGGGCTGGGGGCTGGTAGGAGCTCACGTTTTTTTAAAACCTTCCCCACTGCATTTTTTTAATGAGATGAAATTCACATACCCTACAATTCATCATTTTTAAGTATATGATTCAGTGGTGGTTAGCGTTTTCACAGTGCTATGAAAAGCACCAGCTTTCTCTAGTTTCAAAACTTTTTCATCACCCGTTAAGTAGTCACTTCTTATTTTCCCCTACTCCTATCCCCTGGTAACCTCTGATCATCATTACTGCTTTCTGGATTTGCCTAAACTGCATATGTCCCATAAAAGAAATCACAATATGAGACTGTTTATGTATAGCTTCCTTCACAGTTTAATGTTTTCAAGTTTCATCCCTGTTTAAGCAGAAATCAGTACTCATCCCCTCACCTTATTGTTGAATAATATTCCATTGTATGATAACCCCAATTGCTTTCATCCATCAATGGACATTTGGTTTGTGCCCATCTTTCAGCTATTCATATTCAACTGTTTTTTATATACTCTTCTTTCCTTCAGCTCATGGAAAAACACTGATCTAGAACAACTTCCGAGAAATTCCCAGTAAGAAAGATATTCTTAAGAGAAAATGATATTTTTTTATTTTTAGTATACTCTTTGATTTTATTGAAAATGTCTTAAAATATCATTCAATAGTCCCCCAGTCCCCAGCACTTATCCACAGGGATTGTAGTCCAAGATCCCCAGTGTATGCCTGAAACCATGGAGAGTGCCAAAACTTATTATACTGTATTCTTTCTTATATATATCATGACCGCAACTTTTGTAGTTCAAGATATGACAAAACTACCATGAATTTCTTTTTTCTTCTTCACAATTAGAAAATTCATTTGTACCACAGATCTTAGCAACCTCAGCATATGATCATTTTTTCCTTTCCTTATTAAGTCAAAACTTACATTTTCACTTGAGGGAAGCACTTCTGACTCCTCTCGGGCATATCCAAATTGCCAGCATTATTCCTCTTGCATTTGGGTCCACTGTTGTTTTAGTCAGCTTTTTCACTGCTGTGACTAAAAGACCTGTCAAGAATAACTTTAGGAGGAAAAGTTTATTTGGGGGCTCACAGTTTCAGAGGTCTTAGTCCATAGAAGGCTGGCTCCATTCCTTGAGGCTCAAGGTGAGGCTGAACATCATGGCGGAAGAGTGTGGCAGAGGGAAATGGCTCAACACATGGCTCTAGGAAGCAGAGAGAGGAAACTCCACACCAGATACAAAATATATACCCCAAATGCACCCCCCATGACCCACCTCCTCCATCCGTACCCTGCCTGCCATCAGTTGCCAGTTAATCCCTATCAGGAGATTGTCGCCCTGATTGGGTTAAGGCTCTTCTAACCCAATAGCTTCACCTCGGGCTTCCTGCGTGGTCATACATGAACTTTTGGGGGACACCTCCCCTGCAAGCCATAAAAGTTATTAAGTAAAATAAAGGTTATTTGAACACAACCATTGTGATATCACATGGTATATATGATAACCAAGACAGCTACTAAGTAACCATCAGGTCGGTAGTGTATACAATGTGGATGTGCTAGACAAAGGGATGATTCACATTCCAGGCAGGTTGGTGCAAGGTAACAAAAGATTTCATCATGCTTCTCAGAATGGCATGAAATTTAAAATTTATGAGTTGTTTATTTCTGGAATTTTCCATTTTATATTTTGGGACCACAGTTGTCCATTGTAACTGAAACTTCAGAATGTGAAACCACAGATAAGAGGGGATTACAGTATTCTATACACACCAAAATATCACTATTCCCAGGTGTCTTTCACATATGCCATGGTATAATACAAATACCACTAAGTTTACTAGTATAACTTCAAGTTCAATGACATTTATATGTTCATATTCCTCTGACCCCTTATATGACTAGATAGTGGCTGAGCCTCTCTGCATTCAACAGAGCTCGACATGACTAAAAAATGTGGTTGGTTTCACCACTTTCAGACCAGTGAATAGCATGAGATGGTGGAACACTGGAATCCACTGTTTGCAGAGGATCTTTTCAACTGCGTTACATGCAACCCACAAATCTCCTTAAAATTTGGCCATTGAATATGGCCAGATCCAACCAGAGTAAGTCATAAATATGTATAAAATAATTTAAAATATAAAATTAATACTAAATAATGATAAAACCATAAGTTATCAAGCCAGGAAAAGATAATGCAAATTTTTAAATCACATTTTCTGTCTGAGGATCATTACTTTCAAACTAGTTCAGTATATTCTTAGACTCTACATATCCCAAAGCAAAAACGCTTATCTCTAAATCAATTGGTTTTAGCCAGCTCTGTATTTAGTCTGAACATCATGTCAAGCTGTCTTCAAGAGCAGGTAAAAACTACATTTCCATTTCTCTAAGAAAATAAATTCAAATATAGATTGCATAAATTCTCAAAAGTAATAAATATTACACAGCTTCAGAAAAGTCTTTTACCATGCTAAGTCATTATTTCTAGATATAAACTGCCATACTGTAATGTTCATCTGCCTAAAACAAAACTCTGACTTGAAAGCTTCTTCAATGTGTGGTAAAATATACCAATTCTGTAGTGATATTTAAATGTTATTTGCTAGCTTCAACTTTAACTTCTTACTATCAGAATTTAAAGTCCTAATAGCTACTCAATTTTGTTTCACTGGTAGCTTTGATTTTCAACTTATATAATTTAGATTAGAGAAAGTATTCTCCCCCATTTCTAAGATTCAGCATGGAGATTCCCAGACTCCGTCTATCAGGCAGATCTCTGTCTCTCTGTTTGGTCTGAGTTGTTCAGGTCGCCTGTCCAGTCAAGGTGCTTATGTTGTTCAGCCCTTCTCTTTGATCAGCATGGCAACTCCTTTAGGGGAATGTGAACTGCAGCTTGGGGACGACCTGGGCCTCAGTGAGTTTCTGCTCACCATCACTTCTGGAAATTTTTTTAACATTACCCCAGTTGCTTACTTTGCACTTTTTTCTTAACACTCTCTTACCCACATAGCTCAAATAAAAATTGTTAAAGCAATAATTTACCCGAGAGACTTTCTGCTTCAGAACACAAAAGATAAAAACATTTAATATGAATAAACAAATTCATAAAGAAAGAAAGGAAAGAGATAGTGTTTGAATGTACAGTTGGAGGCAGTCATAACAAATTTGTTTATTTCTAATATCAAAAAGCAGAATAAAGAATCAGACCAAATATATTCTATTTTTTATTTCAAGGGATACCCACAACAAAACCACTGAGGAAACAACTGAAGGGTAAAATCTAAAAACACAATGAAAAAGAACAAAGTAGAAGGATATATTGGAACGCATGTCAAAGAACTAGCAAATACGGGCAGGAGCAGTGGCTCAGCAGTACAGCACTTGCCTGGCATGTGTGAGGACCCAGGTTCTGTCTCCAGCATCACATATACAACTAAGTGGAGGAAAAACAAAATCAGATGAAAAAATAAAAATTAACTCTCTTTCTCTCTCTCTTTCTTGTAAAAAAAAAAACAGGAAAATATAGTACATCTTTCAACTTCAATTTGTAACTCCTTAAGGCAATCAAATTTTTTCATCAAAAAATGTAAATAAGGGGCTGGAGCAGTGGCTCAGCGGTTTCAGCGCTTGCCTGGCAAGCATGAGGACCCGGGTTCAAACCCCAGCACCATGTACACAGCTGAGTGTTAGAGCAACCAAGGCCATGCGAAAAAAACTAAAATAAAGTTGTTTCTCTCTTTCTCTGTCTCTCTCACTGTCCCTCTCTCTTTAAAAAAAAAAAAAATGTAAATAAAATAATTTTAAATCACTCATAAATATGAGCTTAAAGAAAATAGTTTTTTAACTGGACATAATTTTGATTAGGACTTAGAAATTCAAGTAAGTATGGGTAGTTACCACATGTTTTTAGAAGTGATAGTTAAAAAGTTGTGGCAAAATCCTTTTATATTAGAGGCAATTCATAAAACTGAATTTACTTAGCATTATATTGTCCCTGATTTGTCTAATATATCAGAAAAGAAATAGGTCATTGGCTATTTTTAACTAAATAAAATTTGGTTCAAATTAAGCACAATAGCTAAACTAGTTTATTCCAACCCTGAAAATCAGTATTCAAGGTATTACGTGATTTTTTTAATCTTCATTCAAAAGAAATATTCTAATTTCACATATGCCTTTGCCCAAATATTCATAATATTATTATTATGTGTCAACAAGTATACAATGTGCTTTAAATAGGAAGTTATCTTTAGCAACCAATAATATATGTTTATTAATCCACTTTTCATTACATACCAAAATGCCTGAGACAAGCCAACTTTATAAACAAAAGAGGTTTTAGCTCCATTTTGGGAGTTGAAAGTCTAAATAGCATAGTGCTGCCACTAGCAAGAGCCCCGCAGAAAATAGAAGGAGCAACTTCAGAGAGGACAAACAGATCACATCACCAAAATAAAAAGCCAGAGAATGATTCAGGGATCAGGATCACTCTCCATGACAGCTCCCTCTGTAATCTGACTGCCCACTCAGCCCCACATCTTTAAAATCCAACCACCTCCTAACATCATGACACTGGGGACCAAGTTCCCACCCAACACATGGACCACTCAGGGACAAACTTAAACTATAACCAAACCCCACAAGCAAGTTATGAGTTTCCAAAGAGGATATTATTACAGAAGGAAATTATATACAATAATACAATTGGGGCCTCAAAATATTGCAAGAATAGGGACTGGAGCAGTGACTGGGTGGTTACGGTGCTTGCCTGGCATGCGCGGGTATGCAAGTTCGAACCCCAACACCACGTATACAATGAGGTCTCAGAGCAGCGAAGGCCACATGAAAAACTAAAATTTTAAAAAAAAAATTACTTCTGTCTCTCTCTCCCTCTCTCTCTTTCTCATGTCCCTCTCTCTTTTTTAAAAATAAATAAATAAATATTGCAAGAATAAAGGTAAAAGATACTTTTCACAACAAGCTAAAATCAGCCAGGCACAGTGGCACATGTCTATAATCCCAGAAACTCAGGATGCTAAAACAGGAGGATGGGAAGTTTAAGGCTAGCCTCAGCAACCTACTGAGAACCTGCCTCAAAATAAATTTTAAAAAGAGGGGTGGGGTAGCTGGAGATGTAGCTCTCTGGTAGGGCTATTACCTAGCATGTATAAGACCCTGGATTCAATCTCCAATATTGCAAAACAAGTCAAAAATACACAGATATTTCTCAATTTAAGACAAGTTCAGGGGATTGGAGCAATGACTTATCAGTTGGAGTTCTTACTTGGCATACATGAGGACCCAGTTTGGAACACCAGCAAGACGTACACAACTAAGTGTCAGAGAAACAAAGGCCAGATGGAAAAATAAATAAAATTGGTTCTCTCTCTCTCTCTCTCTCTCTTTCTCTCTTTACAAAAAAAAAATCCTCTGGGGGCAAAAAAAAAAGATAAGAGCTAGAACAGTGGCTCAGCAGTTACAGTGCTTGCCTGGCATGCACGAGGATGTGGGTTCCAACCCCAGCACCACGTACACAATGAAGTATTGGAGCAACAAAAGCCACATGAAGAACTAAATAAAATTGATTCTTAAAAAAAAAGATAAGTTCAATTATATACAAAACAAGCATTTCTCAACCCACTGTGTCCTAAAACCATAAAGATAAAGCTCTAAGTTCAAAAAGAGAGATCTGATGCTATAAGAGTCATCATTTTGTTTTACTGAGTTCTAAAGTTAATTTTTTTTTTAATTCAGAGAATGATGTTTAAAACCACAATGTTCCAGAGCTACACAGAGACATGGATAAACAAGTAAGAAACAGATTTGGTATCATGTGCTCTTTGGATTGCCTCAGCCAAAATCATTAGAACATCAATAACTGGAAACTTAGAGCAGTGTGTCATTTTGTCCTTTTGGGGAATGGCATTTGTATCACTGACAACCTCAGAGACAGCAATATTAATAGCAGGCCCAGAGAAGTTTCCATGAGTAAAAATGGCATAAACCTTAGTGGCTCCTGCAGAGTCACCTGTCTGCAGCATGGAGTGTGGTGCCATGTGCATTAGGCATGTCATCCATGAGGATGGCCACCAAACTTCAAATCACCAACCAGAAAACACCCATGGCTCTCTTCTCACTGTGAAACAAGGCAAACTCCATGTTCAGTCTGTTGATGAATTATGGAGACTTTTTGGATCCTCCTGCTCTAGGTGAGACAGTGACACACTTCTAGTCTGCAGTACCCTCTTGGATCCACATGTAAGTCATCCACAGCATAGCGATGAATCCCTGTATCTGAACAGCATGCAATGCATGATAACGATGTGCTCCACCTCAGTTACTGTAACACTTTTGGAGTACCTGGATCATGACCCTTGTCCTTTTTAACTCATCAGGCATATGAAAAGCATGGGGGTCCTGCCTTCGCTATGGAGGACCAGGTGGTTTTTCACCCATCAATCATAATGAGAGGTTACATTAAGATGTCATCAGATTCACACAGTTTTCTGTAGGATACAAACAGCTTCACCTCTCAGACTCATCACTCAATATACTGAACTTAGTGTGCGCTTCTGGTGTGAGCTCCTGCCAAACTACACTACATCAGGCATGGCAGGCTTATTGAAGCCAGGGGATGCTCAAGGTGGTGGCAGTGGCAAGGGCAGGGGAAAATCTTTCAGTGCCATTGGAAGAGGAGGAGTTAGAGCAGTGGGTTGGAGCTGACTGGGAAAGGGAGCCCAGCTCTTGAAGAGATTATTCTTATTTCTGCCACATGCTGCCTCACCTCCTGCTCATTCATTCTCTTTCTATGAAAACAAAGGACTACAACATCAAAAGAAAGTGACCCTTCAATATTTTAGTGTAGACTATAAGACACTACTACTAGAATTTTCAAGATTTCTCAAGACATTGTAATTTCTCCACGTGTGTTATTCTGGTTGCCGCTTCTCTACGATTAGCAGAAGCAGCTTGAAAACAAAACAGGCATGTATGCTTGTGCAGTCTATGCATTAAGGACCTTGAGTTCCTCGGGAGCATCCTTGTGCTACTGCTGCCAGGGTGGTGTAGACCATCTTACACAGGAAGCATCACAGGGTTGTGCAATCCCAGCCAAGACCCCTGGCAGATGGGGTCTCTTCTTGCCACAGAGACTACAGCTACAAAGCAGAAAAAGTTAATTGAGGTTGAAAACAGGCACCAGACAAAGCATCACATTGGACCACTTTTTAGTGAAGCAGATAAGAACCACTCCCAGAAAATCAAAAACATATAACCTCAACATTTTGCAACACATATTGATAGAAACAATTGATTGTCATCAATTGATTTCCATGGAATAAATATGAACTTTTTGTAAATGGTTACTTAAGTAAAGTCAGAGACCTTGTTACAAGGGCACCAAGGACCAAGATTAATCCCACTAGAATGAGAACCCCATGGGACAAATGGAAGAGGAGTGACAAGTTCTAGACACAGAAGACTTGATATAAACACAGAATATTCTATGGTCCATTGGCTGAGAATTCTGTATTGGTCAGCATAACATCAAAACAGTTAAACCCAACCCAAATTAGGTTAAATTATAAGGAAATGGACTGGAGCAGTGGCTCAGCAGTTACAGCACTTGCCTGACATGTGCAAGGACACAAGTTTGAAGCCCAGCAACATATACTCAACGAAGCGTCAGAGCAATGAAAGCCACATGAAAAACTAAATAAAACTTATTCTCTCTCTCTAACTCACTGCCCTTCTCTCTTTTAAAAAAATTATAAGGAAATTAATTGGCCCACTAAACTGGAACACCAGATGCAGAGCAGCTCCATCTCCATTTGTTTCACCTCCTCTCTGGATACCTCCATTCTCAGACTGATAAAGAGATAGCTACCACACACAGCAAAACCTTGAGGAAGGATATCTCTTCCTGCAGGTCTCTCTTAACATAGAATAAGCTTTGGACTGGAGAGGTGACTCAGCAGTAGAGCACTTGCCTAGCAAGGATGAGGACCCAGGTTCGAACCCCAGCAACATATCTACAATTAAATGTTGAAAAAAAATCCAGATGAAAAATTAAGTAAAATTGACACTCTTTCTCTCGCTTTCTCTCAAAAAAAGAGAGAGAGCAAGAGAAAGGGAGGGAATAAGCTTTCCCCAGAATCCCCTAGCAAACTTCCCAAATTGAATCATATTCTTATTTCTGATAACTTTTATTGCCTTAAACAATTCAGGCCTTCCCTGGAGCCACACAACCCCTCCCACTGCATGGCTGTACCTCAGTAGTGGGAAGGTATGGTGAATGGTGAAAAAATATTATAAAGTCTACCAAGGTGCCCCAATAGTATCTTGGGAGAAACTAGAAATTATTTTGAAACCCCACAATATATCCTTAAGAGTTTGAAAATTATCTTTGTGGCAATTAGGGCTTTTGGTTACAAGTAATAGAAACAGGAGCTACAGTGGTGGCTCCGCAGTTACAGCTCTTGCCTGACATGTGCAAGAACTCAGGTTCAAATCCTAGCACCATGTACACAACTAAATGTCGGAGAAACAAAGGCAGATGAAAACATAAATAAAACTTGATTCTCTCTCTCACTCTCTCTTTAAAAAAAAAAACGGTAACAGAAACATAATTCAAATCAGCTTAAGTAAAACATGGAAATGAATGGTTCTCAGCATCTAAGAAAACATTAACCCTCTTCTTAGCCAATCCAAGGGAATATCCAGGGATGCAACAGGGCCATGGTCAGAACATGACATGAATGCTCAGGGCTCTCCATTTATCACTCACCTTTGCTCTTTTTGAACATCTTTCTTCCTAACTCAGATTGGCTTTTTCCACATAGCAGGAAACTTTGCTAATGACAGCTCCTAACATTTCTATATCATAGTTTCAACTAGTAGAGACACATTGAATTCAAGCCCTCTCTAGTTACAAGTTCAAAAATCCTTGAAAAGAGCTTCAATAGCTGAACTTCAGTTGAATGGCAATCCCTGGACTAACCATCTAAAAGTAAGAATGGATCCCAAAGATGTGGTATATACATTCAATGGATTTCTACTCAGCTATGAAAAAGAACTAAATCATGGCTTTTGCAGGTAAATGGATGGAAATTGGAAAAATTATGCTGAGTCAAATAAGCCAAACTTGGACTCAAAAGTCAAATGCTTTCTTTCATATGTGGAAGCTAGAGCAAAACTAAGGATAAGGTGAAAGACAGTCATGCTTATATAATAGACTCACCAAAGTCAGAATAACACAAGATCTGAGGGAAGTCTATTTATGAAGGAGGTACTAGGGGCAAGGGGAAGAGAAAGGAAGCAGGACGGGGAGGGATAAGGGGGGCTATAAATGCTGTATGCTATATTTTACTCCCCTGAGAAGCTAAATAATACTCATACAGGTATTTAAAACTAGAAAATGTAAAAAAAATTTATATGTATATGTACATTAATATCTGTAATGGGGGAATGCAGCAGAGGTAAGAGACCAGGGAGTGGGTTAGGGGAGGGAATCGTTAAGAACTGAGTTCAAGTTACATTGTCATTACATGTGCATGTATGAATGTGTAACAACAAAACCCTTCACTATGTAAGACTATGTTGCACCATTAAAAAAAAATAATAATAAAGCCAGAAGTTGACAGTCACCCTACACTAACATGGCAACTTCTGCTCTAATTGCATGGATGGAGAGGCAGTTCCTATAAAAGGGACTAGAAGGTCAATTTCAGGTGTCTACTACAACAATGATGCTTGTCAACAAACTACATAGAGCTCTCATTCCAAGGCAAAGGCTCCTTCATTTGCAAAATTATTTCATAAAAACAACCCCATAGGTATTGTAGATAATGGATATAACAATTGCAGTCAAGATTGGTATAGCATGGGCTGGAGCAGTGGCTCAGCATTCAGCGCTTGCCTGGCATGTGCAAGGCCAGGTTCAAACCCCAGCACCACGTACACAACCAAGTGTGGGAGCAACAAAGGTCAACGTAAAACTAAATAAAACTTGTTTTCTCTTTCTCTCTCTCACAGTCTCACTCTCTAAAATTAAAAAAAAAAAAATTGGCATAGCAAATAGCTTCTTCTCGTGTCTTCTGAGTGATGGACATGCCTGGCTTCTTTCAGCCATGGGGGAAAGGACAGAATTAGAGCAACTGTGTTCTTTTCCACAAAACTGAGGATTGAAGCCTTCCCCTCCCTCAAAACTGACAACAGCCATGAAGTGGGGCAGCAGCTCATGAGAAAGGAAAAACAGAACACTGGGAACTGGCCTGGGTTGGAGAAGCAGGGCCTTTATTTCAGAAGGCTCCAGGAATATGGGTTTCTCTCTTGGTTGGGGTTCCCCCAAAGGCAGATGCTGAGAAAGATTGCTTTTGGGGGTCATCCCAGAAAGCAAATGAGAGTGTGGAAGTGTTTTACTGTGCAAATGGATGAGCTAGAAAGTACACTGCTGCTGTAGACAACTGTGCCTCAATCCTACTGAAGACCCTCCCAGAGACTTGTGGAAAACACCTCCGAATCACACCACCAATGAGAAATGAAGCTGGGATTTTCATCCATCAAATCCTGTCCCCTTTAGATAAGAGTTGCTCCTGGCTACGTTAAGTCCCCAACACTTCCAGGCAAAACATGACCACAAGGCCACTGAAAGCCTTTAAACAGAAAGAATCTTGCACTTGAGGTAGAAAGTCACCAGTATGATATGGAAATCATCCGCCCAAGCTACCAGTGCCCTACAGGGTGGGTCATGAGAATATGGCAGGGGACAATGACAGCATCCACTACAGTTCCTAGAACCCTCTCCCCAGGTAGACCCCTTACCTTCCACACCTTTAACCATACTCTCAGCCTCAGGTGGCCCTGGAATCCATCTTAGCTAGATTTGGTCAACAGCAGCCAGTGGGGGATGGCTTCCTCACAGTGTGCACTGAGCCTCCCCCAGCAATGATCTGGAAGGCACAAGATCCAAAAGGTACTGAGTACCTACTACAGGACAGGTTCTGTACATATCCTATCCCATGGTAACATTCAAAGCAATCTTATGATGTAGATTTATAAAAAAGGTAACAAGGACCAAAAAAGGGGATCCAGGGAGAGGGGCAGCATTTGGGTCAGGTTGTCTTGTCCTCACCCAGAGGCAAGGGGTCAGGAGGCGGGAATTGGCTCCATTTTCATCCTTACTCCCCTAGAAGATGAAAAAGGCCCTTCATCTTCCCTGACAACATTGATCAAATCCCAGGTATAATTCCTCCCACTGGTAAGGTGCAGAGATCCTAGGTGTAGCCTACGAATTAAAAATAACTTTATTTTATTCTGGGAAGTGGGCAGGCATCCAGCCTCAGAATTTCTGGAATGTCTTCTTGGTGCTAGTAGCCATGGTAACTTAAGCACTTTGAAGCCCCTTGTCTTGTCTAGCTCAGGGGCCTGCACTTGCCCACAATGGTAACAATGTTGCTGATCTGGATGTCCCTGTAGACATCCCTCCCCACCAGGAGGCTGAGCGCCCTCAATCTGAATCCATCAAACTTTAACCAATCTCCAGTTGCCAATTCAACCTGCCCCCAGCACCCCATGTTATTGATTAAGCACAAGGCATCAAGCTCTTGAATTCTGGGGCAAGTGGTCTCTCTCTACCTATTGTGATTTCCATTTTACAAAGGAAAAAATAGGAAGGCTCCAAGCATGGTCAGAGCCTCCCCACTCTCCCCTTTGCTCTAACCCCAACAGTGTACATCCCCGCCACAGCAGCTAGGGGAACCTGTTAACACACCCACACCAGATCCTCTATATATGTCTGAAAACTGAGATCTGGAGAGGTAGGTAAATTTCTCCCTTTCAAACAGCTAGGAAGTGGCACAGCCAACACCATCAACCAAATGTGGTTAACTCCGAAGTCTCTTGCCCTTTCCCCCTAACACATGAAGAAAAGCCGATGCTTCTCCTCAACTCCAGAAGAACATTTCCCTTAGATCAAAAGTCCCAAGGTGGAAAACCACTGGGAAGTTTAGAAAGTCCCAGACGTCCCAGAGAGTAGGGTGAATTAAACCTGAATGTCTTCCAGGATATCTTTCACTACTACTAAAATAGCCACCAGTACCCTGCTCACATATGAACCAGTCCTTTACACTCTAATACACCCACTAAACACAAAGCCCTTTGCATGACAGGCTGGCTATTTTTGCTGCTTTGAGCTTATCTGAAGAGGGATGGATGTGGAACAAGCCACAGGGCAGAAACCTACATGTTACCTCCCACCGTGGGGACACTTCCCAGGCTGTGGATTAAAGAAATTCACTACCTATTAAAGTGAACTTTGCCTGCAGGAAGAGAGTTCTATAGAGTCCATATGACATTTGAGGCAATGTTTTCCTGCCTGGAGATTGTGTTACACAAAAGAACTGGATAATTTTAGCAAGATCACCTGCAGGTGATTTCCCCAGTGAACCGCCCTATACAAGTTGGGAGTATTATTTCATCTCCTGAAAGATATTGGATTCCCCCATAAATCCTGTGCCTCACCCAAGAACCTCCTAGCACCACTGACTGCCATGCTTTCATGCACTGGGCAGTGACCCTGATCACCCATAGGCATGTAGCTGGCATCTACACTACTCCCAGATCCATGGAAAGTAAGGATACAAATAGGTCAAGGTCTAGTCCAGCCCTCCAAGACCTCAAGGGACAGAGGTTTCGCATTTACTGTGTGTATTAAATTAGATAACTGTGAAGGTGCTGGCATTGTGTCTGATGCATACAGGTGCACACTGAATGTTGGCTTCCTTTTCCTTTCCCTTAAATGTCTTAAAAATACTTTTATAGGAATTGTCTTGTTGGTTTCTCAGACTCTTCAAATCAACTTGAAATGAGACGGAATACAAGCACACTGACTACAAGATGTGGTGGCCCATGCCTGTAATCCCAGTTACTCAGGAGGCTGAGGCAAGAGAACCACAAGTTTGAGGCCAACCTAGGCAACTCAGCAAGACCCTATCTCAAATTAAAAAATGAAAAAGGACTGGGGATGTAGCTCCATGGTAAAGAGCCCCTGGGTTCAATCTCCAGTACCAAATAAGAAAAAAAAAGGGAAAAAAATATAGGAATCCTGTGACTAAAAAAAAAAAATGCATCATTTACCTCATATTTAGTTGAGGAATAGGCCACAGTGCCCCACAATTATTAAGAGCATGAGCCGTGAAGTCAGAGAATTCTAACTCTATTCCTTGGCTATAAATTCCCACTTTTCCTTTTTACTCAGAGTTGAGCCCAATCGCTCATCCATACTATAAAACCCCATTTCTATAGTCCCTATACCTGTTGTGATAGCCCCTGTGGAGAAAGTCTACCTTACTGTGCTTTAACAATTGTCACAAAGGTTTTCTTTAAATATATTCAGTTACACACGCACTTCCTCTCCCTCTCCCTCTCTCTCTTTCTCTCTCTTCTGATTCTGCTTCTCTGGAGGATTCTGGATGATTCAGTGGGCAATGATACATTCCACCTTACTGAGTTGTTGTGAAAAGTATGCTTAGAACTGTGGCTGGCACAAAGTAAGAACCACCCTATACATCACCTACTGAAATCACTTGGTTAGTGGCTGTGAACTAGAACTAGTCCCCAAGTGCAGGACTTTGACACTACATCCCAAATCTCCTCTGCCTGCTTGCAGAGCCACTCGAGTGAGAACGCACACTTTCCTTATTCCAGGCCACACTCTTTGTCAACTGACTTCACAAAATGCCTGACTTCCACCACTAAGGTGATAGGGAACACACTAAAGCCAATCATCTTATCCCTCTCTGTGGACAGCATGATTATTAATGGGGTTCCCTCAAGAATCCCCTCAAAGCTACAATTTGTTTGGCTTTAAGCCAAGTGGGCAGTTCGATTTTCTATCCAAGGACATTGACCCATGATGAATAGATAATCAAAATCCAAAGGTAAAAAGGTACTTAGGTTTTTTTTTCTTTTTTTAATAATGGGAATATTTTAGCATTATATTTTGATTTTTTCTTGATCAGTTAAGGAAGAGAGATTAGGAAATGGGAAAGGAGGCCCGAGAAAAAAATGGGATTTCAGAATTTGCCAGAAATAAATATAGTTTATTCTGACTGGAAAGGGATGGCAGACAAAGATGATTGATGCACAACCCAAAAAATTTCTAACATGATGATATTGTCAGCAGTCGTCCTGAAAAGTATTTTCATTCCTATTTAAAATCTGAAGCCACATTTTGTAGACAAAGTAGAATTATTTTTCATGGAGGTAACATTATGTAACTTCTAAAATACTGCTGCTGAAGATCAGTGCTGCATTTTAGAAAGTTTTAGTGTCTTAGACTATTCTGTCCCCTTTACCTGTTCCCTCTGCTAGGCAAATATCCATTAGCAGCTCAGTTATTCTTTTAGGAAGCCTTTCCTGACCACGCCAAGGGAACTGAACACCTTCCCCTTCCATTTGTGCATCCACAGCACCTCTCTCCTCCTTTGTACAGTGCTCTGCAGCTGAAAGGACACACCTACACCCTCCATCTAAGCAGGAACTTCCTCACTCACTTTTCTGATTTTTGTCCTGTCCCCAACACAGTACTGCATATAATTAGTGCTCAACATACATGACATGAGAGACCATGGATTGGTGTGTTTCACAGGAAGCCACTTGATAAACTAAGCCAAGGGATTTGAGTGAGAGGCTAGGGGTGTCTCACCTAGCACTGTTCGCTTTCACTGAAGCACTCCAGGAGTGAATGATTACAAATGTAAAAACTGAAAAGAGATCACAAGCTTTGAGCAAATCAGGAACCCATGGTTCTGATTAATTGGCTTGTGACTCCCAGCCCTGTTGCTCTTTCCCCTCTTGGGTTGGCCACTCTCTAAAAACAGATAAGAGTTACAATAATAACCCTGTGTCTCATAACTGTGGCTGCAGAGATCTGGCCAAAAGTGTGTTGATGTAACAACCAAATGCAATGAGTGGACCTGGTTTGGATCCTAATTCAGATGACCTGCTGTAAAATGACAGTTTTGAGACAAGTAAGTGAATCTGAATACAGACTGAGTATTAGCAAATATTAGAAGCCAGATCCCTCACCTCCAAATTGCTTCCTGGGCCCCCTCCTTCCTTTCCAGCTTCTGTCCCAGTTAAGCCCCTCCGCTGGATCCTCCCCCTTTAACTCCCACTGCTGATTGTCAGCTTTTCAAGGTGCCAGGGACCTGGAGGTGGAAGAAGCATCACTCCAGGGAGTTCTGCAACTGCAGAGAAGAGATGGCTCTTTTGAAATAGTATCTCTGGGATACACAGAGAAGTGCTGAAGCTCAGGCCGAAGGGAGAGAGGGAAGAGGAAATTTTCTCCAGGGCAACTCAACCTCCATCATCCAGTCACAGAGGCAGAGTGGCATATTAAGGATGAGCTCTGAAACAGGTTCCAACGATCCCAGCACCAGTCCCAGCAGAGCAAATGAGTCCCTTATGCAAATCAAGGACCCTCTCTGGGCCTAGATCTCCTCACCTACAAAGTGAGAAATTGGGCCTAGCGCTGCTGTAAGTCGTCCCAACTCATCACACTCTGGATCCTGTTCTCTGCAAGCCACAGATCCCAGAACAAGCTTGTGTCATCCTCCCCACCAGGCATTGTGAGAGCAGGAAGCCGGGCCTCCTGGGGTAGGACACTCCCTTCTCAGAGTTCATCATTTACTTTCCCAGCATAGGTGTCAGGTGCAATAGAAGACACAGAAATTTCCTTAAGCTTCTTCAATCCCCACCTGTAGTGATGGGCACACCTAATCTGGATCTAGGAGAAAACCTGGGCCAAATTGCCCCCCTGAGCATATCACTTCTTCCCCAGCCCCCCCTGGATGGCACAGGCTGCCTCTCGTCTGACTCAATTTTCTTCTCTAATTAAATGTCACACTTCCAGCTGCAATCACAGAGACCTCTCCAGGCAACCCGGGAGAGAAAGCACAAGGTCCTTCCCACTTCTCACTACCCTTAAAAGACACTGATCATGAAGACAGTTAAAACCAAGGACAAATAACAGGGTTGCTAAGAGGAAGTGTTAATGGAGCCTATGAGCCAACAAGCAGCAATCATGAGACATAAAAAAATACTTAAAAGGAAGTAAATAGAGTCTGTCCCAGAAAGCAGGGGAAGCAGGAGAGCCCATGATCCACATATGTATGATTCATCACACTCCATGGTCCTGACCTTCAATTACAGTATAATTGGTATTAATTATAAAACAGAAATATACTATACCAATTATTTTGTAGACATCCTTGGTGGCTGCCACAGTTCTTTTTTGAAAGGATAGGGTAGAGTTAAAAGCCATTCAGCATGTTAACAGTTGGTATCCAAAAATGTAGAATAGGGTCAAGAGCTGCCCTCAGCATAGAAAGTTATTCAAGTAAAAGCATTTTATAGCTATGAAATCTCCAGAATTACTGTGGAGTAGGAAAGGCATGAGTCAGGAAGCATGGAAAATAGGGAGCATCACAGTTTTTAAAAAATTAACTACAAAACTGCTAACCTCCCATAGTACAATAAGTCAGAAACAATCCACAGATGCGGAAATGTGCTCTCAGTTTCTGGCTCCTGATGTATATCAGATTTCAAACAAATCAGATTTCAAATATTCTGGCAATAGTAGGGTAGATAATAGTTGAAAGGAAGAGGGAGGGGGCTGGAGCAGTGGCTCGGCGGTTTCCGAGCTTGCGTGGCATGCACGAGTACACGGGTTCAAACCCAAGCACCATGTATACAGCTGTGTCGGAGTGGCGTAAGCCATGTGAGAAACTAAATAAAAATTGTTTGTCTCTCTCACTGTCCTTCTCTCTCTTAAAAAAAAAAAAAAGGAGGGAGCTGGAGCGGTGGCTCAACGGTTTCGGTGCTTGCCTGGCAAGCACGAGGACCTGGGTTCAAACCCCAGCACCACATACACAACTGAGTGTTGGAGCAACTAAGGCCATGTGAAAAACTCAATAAAGTTGTTCCTCTCTTTCTCTGCCTCTCTCACAGTCCCTCTCTCTTTATAAAAAAAAAAAAAAAAGGAAGAGGGAGCGCGCTTCAGCTTTTAAGAGAAGACCCATCGCTCATAGCGAAGAGCCCTGCTCTCCACTTGCGCCTCTAGCCCTTGGCTGATGTGTTCTTCCATTGAAATGCAGACAACCCAGGCAGAGCTCGGTCCTAGAAGAGAACCCAAACACTCAACTCTTGTTTTATAGGTTAAAAAAGAACTTGGGGCTGGAGCAGTGGCTCGGCGGTTATAGCACTTCCCCAGCATGCACAAGTACATGGGTTCAAACCCCAGCACCCATGTACCCAACTAAGTGTCAAAGCTACAAAAGCCAAGTGAAAAACTCAATAAAAATTGATCCTGTCTCTCTGTCTCACTGTCCTCTCTCTAAAAAGACAAACAAAAAAAAAACCTGAAACAAAGGAGACTTGCTCAAGGTTACACAAACCCAGCAACTAGAATTTCCTGACTGCCTTTCTATCTGCTTTGTGCTGCTATACAGAATAATTTATAAAGAATAACCCAACCATCACCATCCAAAGTAGTAGAGTGGCGTAGCAATAGCTCCAAATCAGGTTCTACGAATTCCAGCACTGGCTCAGTTCTGGAGGCTGGGAAGGTCAAGATCTGTGGGGCTACACCTTATGAGAACAGGGGCAGCCAGGACTAGCACAGATAGTTTCCCTGCCTCCCTCTCCTCTCTACATACAGGAACTTTTAGTGTGTTCATCTCATGGAACCACACATAGATCACTATCTCCCTGGCTAGGCTGAGTTTCAGGAGGGCAGGCATAAAGGAGATGCTCAATAAATGATCACCTTATTAATGAATTATAACACATCATAATAATGAATATCTTCGAATATTCTCAATCTTCTCATTTCTTCATTTGTTTTCCAAAGTTAATTGCTTTAAGTTCTGTTCTTGGCCAATTCATAAAGCCCATTTTCTGTCTCATCTTTAAAAATAAAAGATCACTTCCCACTTTATTATCTCTATTTCATTCAAATACTATCTGAGCCCCTGTGCCTCAAGCACTGTGCTTGTGTGATGACTATATGCCCCATTCTTGAACAAATGTTATGGACTAAGTGACAGTACTTCCAATAGTTGAAAAGAAATTTCTGTGACAGAAAAAACACTAAAAATAAGTTGACTGAGACTCTTTTAACCTTCTCTACCCATTTATTGAATACTTACAATATAACTGAAAATATACTGGATGCTTTACATATACAACCTTTGTTGACCTTTACAACCTTGAGAGGTGGTTATTATTCCCAATTTACAAACTACGGAATTGAGGTCAAAGAGCCTAAGTAGCTTGTTCAAAAACATACAACTAACAAATGGTTAGGATTAGAATCCAGATAAGTCTGCTTCCACAGCCCATGTTTTTATCCACACTATACTGAAGACAATATTAAGAGGCACCTCACAACGAAAATATGGAGTATATGAATGAAAAAGAGAATTTTTTAAAGTTTGAAATGGTCGTATGAGTTCAACCCTTTACCTGCCCTTGTCATGTGGTCCAATAGAAAGCAAAGTCAAGTGGGCAACCAGGAACCCCAGTTTCAATGAGGTTCTGGGAAAAACTACACTGCAGCTGTATTAACTAGCAGCCTGGTTCCACAGTGCCCTCTAGTGATCTCTTGTGTAATGCATGACTTTCCTAAACTCAAAAATGAAAGGCCAAATAACCATTCAGTCAGGTCCAGTCATTGTGTGTCCCAGCTCATACCCATCACCTCACATTCAGCATGATTGGAGTAGACAGAGCATGAATATGGGCAGCAGGTTGACCCGAGACCAAGCAGTCATCCCAAATACCAACTGGTCACGTATGCGATGTCAGTTGGGTATCCTGCTGTCTTCCAAGAGCGGGAATCACGGAGCACCAGGACTCTCCCAGTTCATCTGATATTCCCCATTAATAATAGCCAGAAGAACAAATTTGTCAATTGTACTGAGGGTTGAACTATCATGCTAGTCAAACTCTTCAGATATTCAGATGATGGCAGTGTTAGTGGCAGCCCAGACTTTGGTCTCTGGTTCAACAGTAACAGGATTTGTTTCCTTTGAATCCAGGATTTTACAGGGTATTCACTGCTTGATGCTGTTTTACTAGAAGTTAACAGCTGTACAAGACAGCATAATGGAAAAGCACTTTGAATTCTCTGTAACCTACAAGCACAGGGTAGTGGTAGAGGGATGGGAGCTCCTGATGGACTTCCTAGAGGAAGTAATACTTGAGCCTAGTCTTGAGTAGAAGTGAATAAAGTGAAGAGAAGACTGACAACAGGGATAACCCACAGATGTACATGAGTAAAGCCAAAATCCAAAGTGGGGAAACAGCCAGTGTTACAAATTCTGTTACTAAAAGCAAGAACCAGATGTGGTTGGCAAGGTCAACAGTACCTTTCATCATATCCTGTTAGGGAACTCGGGCACTCTTTGTACAGAGTAGGCTACTAAAGGGTATGGTCAAAGTGTTACATGACCATATCCTGCATTATGGATAAATCATTCAAATGCTCTAATCTCTGTGGAAGACAGATGTGACAGAGTACAACAGGAGGCAGCCAAGAAACTGAGGAGGTTGTAGTACTAGTACAGCAGAGACTTGAGAAATACTGGAGTTCTCAAGGAAACCAACAATTAGCACGCCCCTCTTCCACAATTAAGTTCCACACCTACGGAGAAACAAGGTAAAATGGTAGACAGTTCATTTTTATTACTGACAGGCTAGATGGATGATGTAGCTTTTTCTGGAGGGGGGGCACCAGGGATTGAAACCAGGTATGCTTAACCACTGACCCACATGCTCACCCTGTTTTGTTTTTGCTTTTTGTTTGAGATAGGGTCTTGCTAAGTTGCTCAGGGCCTCACTAAATTGCTAAGGCTGGCTTTGAACTTGTGATTCTCCTGCCTCAGCCTCCCTAGCCACTGGGATTACAGGAAGGCACCACCACACCCAGTGATGATACAGCTTTTATCAGTAGGCTGTGGGTAACTTCTTTGTATCAGCTCCCGAATAATTCAGATTTACTCACCAAACCACAGGCATTGCTGGCCACGGCAACTTCTTCATTGAGAAGCCTAGAGTCACGAAACTGACAGCAAAGAGAACTAACACTGTCTACAGTCAAAACAACCCCCAAAGGACAGCAGTGAACATACCTAGCTGCCCTCTCCCTACATTCATCTGAAGTCACTGCACATCTCCTGGACACTGGAGAATGGACAAAGGTCAGGTGTAACCAGAAGGCTGACTTTCTCTTTTTGTTCATTTCATCATGTGTACTTAACTATTAAAACCCTGAAGAACCAGAACTCAGTCTATCAAGTCATCCCAATACCAACTGTTGTTCCTTTGATGATCTTAACGGGATCGACCACTGAAAGCAGTTTATATTTTATCCCAAAAGGCTTTGAAAGGGGTCAGAATAAACAATGAATTAAAACAACTTTAAGACTTCAGTAATTCCAAGACTAAAACTCCACTTCCCACCACAAAGTATGCTTGGCCACACTGTCTAATCTGCTATATCAGAGCATGAAGACTCATTAATAAAATGTCAATACAGACGCATCAAATCTGATTTCCTCTCATTATCAAATTTACAGGGAGAAATTAAAAATTAAATCTTGCAAATCAAAATCCAAAAATAGGTTTAACTTCAATAGAATTAAAATTCAAGTTGGGCATGGCTGCACCTGTAATCCCAGCAACTGGAGACACAGACACGAGAATCTCAAATTTGAGACCAGCTTCAACAACTTAGACCATGTCTCAAAAAAAAAAAAACAAAAATAAAAACAAAAAGAAGAGCTGAGGATGTAGTTCAGTGGCAATGCATACCTGGGTTCAATTCCCAGTACTAGAAAACTAAAATCAAATTAAATTCCCTTGTCTTTGTTAATGAAAAGTCCAAATGTCCAACAATCTTAGGTTAAAAGTAAAAACCAATCTTCCTTAAATTCACCTTCTGTTCAATGTTAACCAAAGGGGTCTTGATGCTTGGGTAGTTAGGGTTCTTTCAACAGCCACAACCAAGCCTGTCACTTTTGGGAAAGTAATTCTTTTTGGGCTTCAAAAGTTAGATATATCACACATGCTTCCTTTTTTAAAAAACGATATAACTTCACATGCCATAAAAATCACACTTTTAAAGTGTACAATTAAGTGAGTTTTAGTACTTACAAAGTTGTATGAGCCTTCACTACCATCTAACTCCACATTTTTACCACCCCAGAAAGAAATCCTATACCCTTTACCTGTCACTTTCCCCACCCAGCACCTGGCAACCATGAATTTGCCTGTTACAAACATTTCAAATAAGTAACACAATTATGTGGTCTATTGCGTCTGGCTTCTTTAGCTTAGTGTAATACTCCTAAGATTTAATAAGTATTTCATTCTTTTTTATAACTCAGGAATATTCCATCACATGGATAAACCACGTTTATCCGCCCACTGGTGGATACCTGAGTTTCCATTTTAGGGCTATTATAAATGCTGCTGCTGTGAGCATTTTTATTTGGTTTTTGTGTGTGCATGTTTTTTGTTCAGAGTATAAACCTAGAAGTGGAACGGCTGGGTCATATGGTAACTTTCTTAACTTTATGAGGAATCGTTTCCCACAGCTGCTGCATCATTTTAGATTCCCATCAACAGTGTACTAGAGTTATAACTTTATCATTTCCTCACCAACACTTGTTTTATTTTCTACCTTATTACGACTATCCTATGGCATACACAAAGTACTATCTCGCCACACACAGTGGCACACACCTGTAATCCCAACAGCCTGGAAGGCTGAGGTAGGAGGATTACAAGTTCAAAGTCAGCAAGTTGGCAAGACCCTGTCTCAGAATAAAAAATAAAACAGGATGGGGATGGAGCTCAGTGGTTAAGGACGCCTAGGGTCAATCCTCAAAAAAACCAAAACAACCCACAAAGTACTATCTCAATGTGATTCTGATCTGCATTTAAAAAAAAAAAGAGATAGTGAGAATCAATTTTTACTGAGTTTTTCACATGGTTTTCGTTGCTCTGACACTTAGTTGTGTACATGGGTGATGGGATTTGAACCTGTGTACTTTCCCATGCCAGGCAAGTGCCATAACCACTAAGCCACTGCTCCAGGCCCCTGTATTTCTCTTAAATAGCAATGACGTAAAAATATTTTCACGTGCTTATTGGTCAATTGTGTATCTTCTTTGGAACAATGTCTATTCCAATCCTTTGCCCATTTTTAAACTGCATTGCCTTTTTATTGTTGATATATAAAAATTCTTTATATATTTTAGATGAGTCCCTATCAGCTATGAGGTTTACAAATACCTTCCCCCATTCTGCAGGTTGTCTTTATTTTCTTAATGGTGTTCTTTGAAACAAAGTGTTTAATTTTGAAAGTACAATTTATTTCTTTTGTTTGTTTTCCTTTTTTTTTTTTTAAAGAGAGAAAGAGTCAATTTTATTTATTTTTTTCATCTGGTTTTTGTTTTTCCAACACATGGTTGTGTATGAGCAGCTGGGGTTCAAACCCAGGTCCTCGCACATGCCAGGAAAGCACTCTAGTGCTAAGCCAGCTCTTCAGCCCTTGTTTCATTTTTTAATGGAACCAAAGAGTTAACTGGATCCACAAGATTTTCGCCAGCTCCCATACCAAATTTAGAAAACAAGTCAATTTCCAGTCCACGCCCCATTAGTCCTACCAGGTAAAAATGTCTTAGAAGCCCAAACTCAGCAATGCCAAAGAAAAATCCTCACTACGAATCAGAGTTCAAACTGATCACTTCAGGCACTTTAAATGTACCTGTTCAAAATCAAAATTCATTATTTTGTTTGGAGTAATTATGTGAAAATCAACTTGCAATATAAATGAGGATGCAAACAGATATAAAATGACAGGAATGCAAATTGCAAAACTACATTCTTTGTTGCCCTGGCCACTGTAGTATAATAAATAACAGTTAACCAAAAACACTTTTATTTTTTAGTCTTCAAAAACAAACTAATTTCTTCTTTTTCCAAGATAATCATGATTAACTTAGAAAAATGGTCATACAATACATCTTCAAAGCATTTCCCTTTAACGGGAAAATTAGCTTTAGAGACTCTAAACATTAAAAGACTTTCTAAAAAATCTATTTTGTTGCCATTATAAAACAAAATGGAATCTAACATGAGTCAAAGAAATTCGTTCATACTTCAGGTCCTTCTCCTCCAGGAACAAGCTGCATTGAGGAAAAAGAGTATATTAATACCACCACGTCATCTAAAAACCCCTATGTGCGCCTCCCTGAACAAACCCACCTTTGTCCCTTTCCCCCTCCCTACATTCCCACTGTCTCCACATTATCGATATTTGTCTACAGTTCCCAACATTATTAATTAATGCTTAAGTGTCTCAACAATGATTTGTGACAAGATATAAGATTAAAAAGCCCAAGCAAACTCATCTTTAGGCCCAACACCTTTTCAATAGCTCAGCCTTTGGTCGCTGACCATCAGAGAATCCTTCTATCCTGCTTAAACACTACTGGCCCATGAGCACGTAGTGAAGCAAGCAGCAAAACAAGTTTTTGTAATCCCTGTCCCCCGAAAATGGACTAGCATTTATAAAACATTTTTAATGTCTTACCATGGTTATATTATTTCCATTTAGCAAAATCTGATCTAATTTAGTAATCCTCCTTCCTTCTGGTGTGATTTCACTAAATAAATAGATAAAATGGGTCAGGATAATTAGGTAGTCAAAGCCAACATTTTGAAAATATTTTTCCTCTCTAAAATGGCTGTTCTTGAGGCTGGCATGTGAGTTCAATTTCCAACACCAAAATGGTTATTCTCACACACAAATGAAAGTGAGGTCAGGCAATTATATTAGTAATTTTCTGAGAAAAAAAGTTATCCACTGAGTAATGTACATTCTCCACCACGGCAACAGAGTAAACTAATTGGCCTAAGATTCACATCCACTGAAGTTTCATAAAAAGAAGCTGAAACTTGCCAAGGACATCCAACATGAAATGAGGCATTTAGTAGCTCACTGTTTTTCATTAACATATCTATTATTGATCCCTAGTCATTAAAACAATCTGTGATCAATTTAATTCTAAAAACAGATGTGGTCATAATTTTTATAAATTAATAAAATCAAGCCATCACATTTAACTTTATACAGTTAAATGCTCTTATTACCAGTTCCTTGATTTGACCTGAGCCCTAACATTACTGGCTGTTTTTATTTTTTACCTTACAGTTCTATCTATACTAACTTCCTAGCAATTTAGTTAAAATTACATTAAAGTAATAACCCTCTGATCCAATTTTACAAACATTGGTAAATAAAATTTGTCTTCAAGGTAATCCCACAGGTAATATTGTCATCAATCATTTTACTGACTCAATCATACTGTAATTACTTTTAACGATTCCCCCCAATTCTTTAATTTTCGATACTACTTACAACTCAGTGACATCTTCCAGCACCATATCTGAAATTTGGTGTTAAGAAAATAAATATACCAAGTTGAATTTACTCTGGCTTCCACCTTTGTTCTGTTTCAAATATGTTTAGCACACATTGGCTCAAGGTGAAAAGGCTTGCTATTGGTAGGAACTTCATCTCCTTTCAGTATACATACTTCTTAAAACACTATCACAAGTTCCCCCCAAAATAGAATGATTTTTATTATCAGTGAGAAATACCTTGATGTTTACAGTTCTTACCTGTGTTAGTAAATACATTTTAAAACCCTGTGTTGCTACCACTTTTTAAAAGGATACTGACAAAGTCATCAAATCCTAGAAGCGTCCCAACAATTTCCTTATCACTCTTCATCACAATGTGAATTCTTGATCCTATGCACTTATCCACAAGCTCTGTAGAGTGAAAAAAAGCATTTTATCCATTCATCATTTCAACAAATATTTGAAGGGCTGGGGGTGTGCGTGAGTGACACAACACTTGGCCAGCAAGCCTGAAGCCCTAGGTCAATCCCCGGCGCACTGCAAAAAGAAAACATGAGTGCCTATTAACATGTGTTATTTGCAGGTGGCGAAAGTTAAACCAGGAAAAAATACTTATTCAACAACTTTCGGTCTTACAGGACAAATTTGTCTTCAATCATTACTTTACAGAAAAGTCTTCCTTGATTTTTACCTCTTGTTTACAGCTATTGATATGATTGTAGTTTTGTACTTGTTTTACATTATATTATTAATACATGAACACACACAATCCCCTCTAAGGTACATGAAGGCACACAGCATGGTTATTCTTGAGCGTCGCTGTTTCTCCAATGAACCGAGTCTCGCTTACACCGGAAATTACCGAAGGAAAACATTTCAACCACAGCCACATCCACTAAAGCAATCACTCTTCACCAGCTGCGGAACATTACAGGCGAGAGGGATGATTATCTTCACCGTGAACTCTTTCCCATCGCTACCTCCTTCGCCCAACGAGGTCTGTCCTCCCTGCTCGGGTAGCAACGCGAACAGCTCTTGAGTCAGTTTAGCATCGTTCAGCACAGTGTTTACTGCCAGGCTGCGATTTCGGTTCGCTGTTGAACCGCGCCCAGACACGGTGTGGGAACTACTGACTGAATGAGTGACAAGGACTCGTTACAGGACTCCTTTTTCACTGCAGACGGTGGCGCTATGCTCAACCGACCATTTATACTACAGGGTCTCTCTAATCTGTGAACCTTAAAATTAAGCCCAGCAGAAAAGCGGGACTGCCACCGACGGCACCGTACAGGTGAGCTCCCAGCCAAGAAGGCCGAGGACGCATTCACCAAGTGCAGACCTTTTCCAGTGCCAGCTCCGCCTCCCCAAACCACGATAAAGACCAGCGGCGGGCGGGCGCCGCGGAGTCGAGGACCTGCCTCGGAGCAGGACAGCGGTGGACACTTTCCCCTCACTCCCCGGTCCTCAACTCGGCTCCCGGCTCCCACTCCTGAAGGAGAGTCCATTACCTAGCGGCAGCAGCTGCGACGGGTTGGTAGTAGCATTAGCCGCCATGGCTAAGCCGGAAGTAGCCCGCGTCGTTCGACGTTAGAACGGCGACTTTAAAGAGCGCGCTTCCGCTTTTTTTCCGGCGCCGGAATAGACCCGACCAATCGGAGGCCGAGTGCGTGATGTGGGCGGTCCAAGTGGATCGCGCACGCTCGTCTTTTTCCGGGCGGTGGGATCGGGGAAATGTTTCCGTCCACCGAGAACCTACCTTCTGGACGGATGCCCGTAGCGCCCTCGAAGGTTCGGAGAAACGTTAGAGGTGTCTTATTTTGTGAATAAGTTCTTCCACTAACCCGGGGGACTCCAAGATACGTAAACCTTTGAATCGTTTAATTTTTCCCCTAGAAAGTTGCATCTGTCTCAAGCCAGAATCTTTCTTCAGACCGTAAAACAAATTCAAACTTCCCGCAACTGACTTTGTTCTGCACTTTTCGCAAAAACTTTTTTTTTTAAACCGCGGATTTAACCCAGGGCGCTTTTACCACTGAACTACATCCCCAGTCCTGTTTTGTTTTGTTTTGGTTTGGTTTTTTTGTCTAAATTCGCTTAGGATCTCGCTAAATTGATGAGGCCGGATTTGAACTTGCCATCCTCTTCTCTCAGCCTCCAGAGTCTCTGGATAACGAGGTATACTGGAGGTTTTGTTTATTTTTAGTACTGGGGATTGAACTCAAGGGCGCTTAACCACTGAGTCACATACCCAGTCCTCGTTTTGTTTTATTTTGTGATGGCAACTCGCTAACTAACCTGCTGAGGCAGGCTCCTTGCCAGCCTCCTGCCTCAGCCTCCTCAGCCACTGGAATTACTGTCTTTACAGGTATGCGCCACTGTGGCCACCTATACGGGGGTTTTACATGTTGTTGTTGTTTAATATTTTACTACTTTTATTCATCGTTCTTATTTTGTTATATCTAAGTCTGGCATGGGCTTTTTCATTCAATATTTCTTCAACAAATAATTATTGTCGAACAGGCAACCACAGGTGTTAGTCTGAATTATATGGTAATGTCATCACACTCGGAAAAGCATGCTTTTGCACTTCTGTTTTAAAAGAAGGGAAAGCAAATAATTTCTCTATTTTACATTTGTATTCTAGGAACTTAAAAGATAAACAATCTATACATGAAAGGTCACAAAGAATGTAAGTCCTGCAATAAATAGTTGATAAGCATCCATCATTCCTTCATGGAACAAATATGTATTTGTTGCATTTTATTTGACCATAAATATCTGTACCCTGTACAGAACAAAAAGGGTATTCTATCCTTGCAGGTGCTTAAGGATAAATACGGCAGATTGACAAGTACAAACTTTACATACAGGGCACTATGAAATATAAAGGAAAAAAACATTTTTGCCTCAGGGATTCTAGAGAACTCAACTGTTTCTAAATTTCAGTAAGTCTGGCTTCCTCCCCCCATCCCACACCTCCATAAATATTGAGCACCTATTAGGTACCCTGACACTTAACAAATACACTTCTGATCTTCGCAACCATCTTCCCACCCCACTCCCAGAGATTGACCCCAGGGGTGCTTAATCAGTGACCCAATCCCCAGCCCTTTTTTTTTTTAAGAGAGAGAATCAGTTTTATTAGTTTTTCATATAACTTTCATTGCTCAGAAACTTCATTGTGTACATGGTGCTGGGGTTCGAACCCAGGTCCTCGTGCATGTCAGGAAGGCACCGAAACCACTGAGCCATCACTCCAGCCCAGTCCCCAGCCTTTTTATATTTTATTTTGAAACAGGGTCTCACAAAGTTGCGGAGGCTGGCTTTGAACTTGTGATCTTCCTGCCTCAGTCTCTTGAGCTGCTTATAACCTTTTGAGAAAAGTATGATGAAATTACTTGTACTCAAAGAAGTTAAATAATTGTCCCATTAGCCACATGGATAGCTTAGAAAACTTCACAAAGAAATTCACAAGTCTAGTCTTGGAAGGTAAATAAAAGCTGGACAGGCAAAAAACAGACAAGAGCAGCACTCTTTTTTTTTTTTTATTTTAAGAGAGGACAGTGAGAGAGAGAATCAATTTTTATTGAGTTTTTCACCTGGCTTTCATTGATCTCACACTTAATTGTGTACATGGGTGTTGGGGTTTGAACCTGTGTACTTGCGCATGCCAGGCAAGTGCCATAACCACCAAACCACTGCTCCAACCCACAAGAGCAGCATTCTGAGTAAAATGAAGACCATATACAATTGGCATATGCCCACCTCTCCTGCAGTATTTTTATTTAAACCTTACATACTTCCTCTGAGTTTAGCATAAAACCTTTCCCTTCCCCAATATATTTTCATAACTGCCCCAACCTTCAATGCTTTTATTTTATTGTACTTTATGATGCTTTTCCTCCAAGTTCTTGTAAAATCTTGCTCATTCTTCAAGACCCTTCTCAAATACAATTCTTGCAGACTTGGTGGATTCTTTCACTGTTTGTCAGCAATATTAACAGCTCTCAAAATGTTTTCAGTGTATTTTCTTATAATTATCAACAAGGCTACCTCTCCCCAAAAGACTGAGTTCCTCAAGGCCAAGGATATTGGAAAGCAGTAGTGTATAGTGATTAAATCCGTTGGTCCTGAATTAAATGCCTTTGGTCCAAATTCCAGCTCTACCATGATTCTTTATAATTATATGACTTACAGGCAAGTTATTTAAGCTTTTTAAGTCTAAATTTATCCACTGGAAAAAATAGGGATAATACTATCTACTTATGAGATTACTGTGAAGATTAAATAAGATAATCCATGAAAAAGATTAGCATAGGACCTGGCACGTAGTAAACCTATTAAATATGCGTTACTATTACTTATTTATCTTTGTTTCTTAATACCTAACATGATGGCTGGCTTACAGTAGGGGCTATACACAATACACAACTAACATTACTATCTGGTTTCAAACTCATTTTTATAACCAGACATAAACCACTTCAAAGCAGCAATTTCTTTTGTTTGATACACACAGTACCTACCACAATTCCAGTATGCTGTAATTCCTAATGAATATACATTGAGTAGATTCCTTTTCATTCATACCCATCAATATTCTACTTAATCTTCGTAAGATTCTACATACAAAGTAATGTTTAATTTGTGAAGCCTTTTCTTTTTCTGGTTGTTGTTTGTTGTTTGGGGGCGATTGTTTTGTTTTGTTTTCCTATCCTTATTCCTGTTTTATTTTCAACATTGCATCCAGAGAGTATAGATCAAATTCAAGACCTTCTCATTCCTAGATAAGAGCATAAAAATCAGAAAAACATAACTTTAAGAGGCCATGCAAGGTGGAGCACAACTATAATCCCAGCAATGCAGAAAGCTGAGGAAGCAAGATCACAAGTTGAAGGCCAGCCTGGACAAATTTTTAAGATGCTGTCTCAAAAAGAAAAAAAAAGTTAGGGATATAGTCCACTACTAGAGTAACCCCTGGGTCAAATCCCCATTACCACAAAAATAAAAATAAAATTATACTTTCAGAAAGTCATTGCTTTAAGTTTTACAAAATGAGCATTAGCAATTTTCAATGCCACTAAAGAATAAAGAAACTCTCTTTAGACTCTGAAAAATGAACCACATGTAGTTCAATTACACAATAGAATTAATAAGGACTGTAGAATTGTAGTGGTTTTATTTTATAGTATTCTTTCCTGAAGCAAGACACAAAAAAGAAATAATAGGTCAATTCCAAATAGAATTTTAATGAAATTGAAAATATGTCATATCTCTATTTCTCAAGGCTTTTTCTGCCTTCGATTCTTCTTCACAGAGCAGACATAACTAAAATTTATAATTCATAATTCATCACAAGGTGTATGTAACTAGAAGAGGCTCTTCAATGTATTATATGTTCAGAAAAGGCATTTCTAATTTTTTCCCTGAAGTTGAACGTCATCGTATAAATCCAACCAAAAGTTTTCTTTCAAAAATTCGAAAAAGTACTCAGTTATCTCAAATTGGTGTTTCCAGTCTTGATAATCTTCTTCTAATACTTATTAAAACAAAGAAGAAATGTTCATTATTTTCCCAATAGATATTTGTTCTTTGTGGATAATATCTTATTAATGAATTTATTCTGCATTAATAAAACTCACTTAAAAACTAATGTAGAGAGGGGGACAGGGGTGAGGGAGGGTTAGGAAGAACTCCTAGGAGACAGGAGGGTGGGAATATGGGGGAATCCTCTCAGAAGGAGATCTCTGCCCTCCACAAGATATCCATTTAACTCAGGAGTTCTTCTGGGGGAAACAACAACAGGGGGAACCCAAGCTGGGCATCCATGATATGGCATTAGCCCTGGATAACTAAGTATATATACAATGGTTCTTGAATGTTTGATAATGTTTCCCCCTCAATTGTATCTCTATATCCATCTAATAAAAAATTGATAAAAAAAAAAAAACTAATGTAGAACTGCTTGGAGCTTATACTGACAGAGTATAGCCCACAGTGCTGTGATGGTGCTGCTGGAGACCAAGCCAGCAGTTCCTGATTGAACTGACCAGATTCTTCCAGAAATGTCAGCTGTCCCACAGTGTGCACATCACACTGAGGATATATGCAGGCTGAACCAAACCTGCATCAAGAAAGTGTTCTGTGGAGAACATTGAGCTCTCAAACAAGTGTTTGTTGAGAGCTATGGATTGCAAAGAGATCAGCATTCAAGTAAACTCAAAGGATTTTTTTTTTCTCTTGTGCTGCTAGGGATTAAACCCAGGGCCTCTTGCATGCCAGGCAGGTGCTCTATAATTGACTTACATCCTCAGCCCCAAGGATATATTTTTTTAAAAACATTTAAGCAATGTAACAGTTATGAATAGATAATTCAGTCTTAGGTGAAAGCTCCAGAAGGCAAAGTGACACACATATTTATAAAGCTGTTACTGGATCTCTTGCACAATGAATTGATGTTCATTGTAAATAGAGTTCTTTAAAAGGCATTCAGTTAGACTTAAATTTTAGCTGTACCTATTGTGGCAAATATCAAGATAGGTTACATCGAGAAAATAGTTAATCACATCAAGTAGTTAACATACCAAACAGGTAACAAACATATTAAGAAAGTTACCATATTCTAGGGCTGGAGTGGTGGCTCTGTGGTTGCAGCACTAGCCTGGTATGTCCAAGTACATGGGTTCGAACCACAGCAACAAAAGCCACATGAAAAGCTAAATAAAAATTGATTCTTTCTCTCTCTGTCTCACTGTCCCTCTCTCTCTTTAAAAAAAAAAAAGAGAGGGGCTGGAGCGGTGGCTCAGAGGTTTCAGCGCTTGCTTGGCAAACATGAGGACCCGGGTTCAAACCCCAGCACCACGTACACACCTTAGTGTTGGAGCAACTAAGGCCATGTGAAAAATTAAAGTTGTTTCTCTCTTTCTCTGTCTCTCTCACTGTCCTTCTCCCTTTAAAAAAAAAAAAAGAGAGAGAGAGAAGAAAGTTACCATATTCTATATACAGGGCATAATAATATAATTTCACACATTTCTGAGCTAATGCCAAGTTTTATAATATAAAAAAATATGGATGGCAACACTGAAAAATTCTACAGTATTTTATTAACATTAAACTAGTTCTACTGAATCATAGAATTTAAACTTAATTCAGGAAGCTTGTTGTTTTTCTCAGCTATCCCTAGAATGAAGGTCTTTCTATTTCAAGACCAGAAATGAAAAATATCAAATGCCAAAGCTGCCTACACTGAAGGATGAGCAACTCAGTAAAGATGAATTTCAAATCCAGTTATGGTAGTAATCTCAAATTGTATTCAAGGCAGACACATATTCTTTAGTTTATTCCAAAACTTCTCTGGATATGACTTGTTAAATCTGCTAGCATTTCTGTTATTCACTTTAACTTGATAGGAGATTCACTGCTTTTTTAAAAATTGCAATAGCACAATCAGTATAGGAATTAAAAACACTAGTGACAATAGATTCATATATTTCGTGCTCACTAGAGTACTAAACCCATGAAAAGATGGAATGAAAAAATTTTTAATCGAAAGACTAGAAATAATCATTTTATAAGTCTCCATGTAAACATCCTTTATTCTCAAGCATATTCTGTTAGGCTTTAAATCGCTTCCAAACTCCTACACATAAATTTTAAATGATCAAATAAACAGAGAAACAAAACAGCAATCTCGGGTAAGCAAGCAATTTAAAGGTTGAATAGAGGAGATGGTCAGGAGCTCGCCAATACGCTTCCATGTTTTTAAATATTTAAATAAAAGAACAGAAAGACTCTAAACCAGAGAGCGGAAGGTACTAACGAGAGAAAAAAGGTGTTTACAAAGAGAGCAAGCTGAAGAAAGAGGAGGGAGGGGACAGATTTTAAGGATGAGGAAGAGATAACTAAGGTAGAAGGAAGCGATTTGACACCAAAGCTGGAGAGAAAAGAGCAGGTGCTGTAACACACCGCCCCACCAGTACAACCCCGCCGGCCTACTCTAAGGCCCCGCCCAAGCACCCGCCCCCGACTCCGGACGGCTCCGCCCCTTTCCGTCGGAAGCCCGCCCACCTATAGGCCCTGTCTCCGTATCTCTCGGTCTCTGACCACGCCCTCTTCCAAGCTCCGCCCCGCCGCGTCAGGTCCCTGCGGGCCCTAGCAGCTCCGCCCCGCCCCGCCGGCGGCGGCCGCCTGGTCAGGTGACAGCCCGGAAGCCGCAGAAGCGGATGAAGGAAGAGCGGCCGTGGCCGCGGGGGGCGGCGCGGAGCTGCGGGAGCTGCTCGCCTCCTCCGGGCCCCCTGCGCGGCCCGCATGCGGCCCATCCGCTGACACCTGAGGCCCGCCGCTCTCCGGCCTCCGACGACCGCCGGGTGGTCCGGCCCTCCGGCCTTGGCGATTGAAGTCGTCGTCCTGCGGGCCCCATGGAGAAGGCCGGGCGCGGCGGCGAGGGCGGCCCCCGGGGCCCCGTGCTGCACATCGTGGTGGTCGGCTTTCACCACAAGAAGGGCTGCCAGGTAAGGAAAGGGCCAGCGCCGGCCCCAGCCGTTCGCGGCCGCCCGCTGCCCTCCACCACGCCGCTCAGCTCGGGTCTGCTCCGTCCGCCCCTCGAACCCTTCTTTCTTCTGCCTCTGAGAGTTGCATGATGAACGGCAGGGGAGCTGGTTGGTACGTGTGGGTTGAAGGTGTCTACGTCCCCTTGCGTGGAGTGGAGGACGGAATGAAGATAGCCCACTCTTTCCCGCATCTGTCGGTGTCTCCACTGACTTGCGGGGTGGCCACCCATAATGGAAATCTAGAAAAATGCAGCATTCGCATTCTCGTCTTCAAGGTTGTGGGCGCTTCCACACAGATGCCCCAGGTAGGTGAAGCACAGTCAGGCGCCCGGTAGGAAAATCAACTTCCTTTGTTTATGTCTCGGACGCTTTAGAATCTGTGCGGTTAGGGTTGGCGATTGACCCCGCCCCCAGGGCCTTTTGCTGTTTGATTTTGTCCAGAGCTTGCCTTTTGGTGGTTGACATCTCCAGATAATTGCAATATAATAGAAAGTGTATTCACGAGCAAATTGTGCAAATAGACATTTTTCAGCTTCTTCACGGGTCTTTAATCCAGGATCTGAAATGGAACATTTGCAATCTATGTATTGCAGGCAAAGGAACAAAATAGAATCAGGATTATTTAATGAACGTGCAAATACTGGAAGGCAATGATGTCATAATGTGCCAGTGAACTGTAAACTGAAATACTTAAAGTATTGAAAATACTGATTGCTGGGGCTGGAGCGATGGCTCAGCGGTTTCGGCGCTTGCCTGGCAAGCAGGAGGACCCGGGTTCAAACCCCAGCACCACTTACACAACTAAGTGTTGGAGCGACAAAGGCCATGTGAAAAACTAAATAAAGGTGTTTCACTCTTTCTCTGTCTCTCTCACTGTCCCTCTCTTTTTAAGAAAGAAAGAAAATACTGATTGCTACTACTAGAATGTAGCATTTGGTTTCCTGCCTTTCACAGAAAATAAATTTTAGGAGACTTACTGGCAGAAGTTCACTTTGTTAGAGTATGATAACAAAAGTGAAGGGAATGAAAAGATGTTTGTGTGTTTTCAACACTACTTGAATTTAAGATATATTCCTCATCCCTCAGATAAAAATGGCATAGAAAGATACCAAGAAGGATGTAGCATTATTTAGTGTAGCACTCGCTAGTTTGAACTTACTAGTCACTTTATAACTTTCTTTGGATATGGGTGAAAAAATTGAAATGATATTGCCAAGGTCACAGCAAAACATTCCTGGAGTAAGAATTAGCATTGGTTCCCACACCATATGTGTTCATTCTGCTGTGGCATTATGGAAGTATTTCAACGTGAAGAAAGATGTGGAAGGCCACTTCAGAACTA
>PVKS010017272.1:0-42352 GCA_004027875.1 Aplodontia rufa | reverse complement strand
AAATACTGGTGAGAAGATGGAGAAATCCTGATCAGTTGCGGAGGTGCAGGGAAAGCCTTTTGTCTTCAGAATGCCATCTTGCTTCTCCCCACTCATTAATTCTTGGTTTAAATTGTTGTGTTATGGGAGTCTTGTATTGGAAGAAGGAGCCTACACCAATATGGTGGAGTGTTGATCCTGTCTTTTCTTCTAACATTTGTATGGTTGCTGGTTTATTTCCCAGTTTTTTTAATCTATTTTGATTTGACCTTTATGCAGGGTAAGAGATAAGGATCAAATTTCAATTGTCTGCATATAGCTGTACAGTTTGTTCAGCACAATTCGATGCACAGGCTATCTTTCCTCCAAGCTATATTTTTGCCCCCTTTGTTAAATACCAGATGGTTAAAGACTTGTGGGTTAGTCTCAGTGACTCCTCTTCTATTCCATTGTTCTTCCTGCTTAGTATGATATCAATACCATGCTATTTTTGTTACTACAGCTCTACAGTATAATTTCAAGTCAGGTATTGTGATACCTTCTATCTCACTTTTTTTATTAATAATTATTGCTTTGGTTATTCTGCTTTTTGTTGCTTCAAATTTATTTGAGAATTGATTTTCCTGTATCCGTGAAGAATGACATTGGTGTCTTGATGGGGGAATGTGTTGAATGTGTATACTGCTTTCTGCAGAATAGCAGTTTTAACTATATTGATTATGCCTATCCAAGAACATTTGATGCATTTCCATCTTCTCTAGTCTTCTTCAGCTCCATTCTTCAATGTTCAATTTTTCTCATTGTAGAGGTCTTTTACTTACTTTCTAAAATTAATCCCCAAATATTGCATTCTTTTTGAGGTTATTGTGAATGGGACAAATTTCCTGATTTCTTCTTCAGCTGTATTGAAGTTGGGGTATAGGAAATCTATTGATTTATGAGTGTTGATCTTGAATCCTGCTACTTTGCTTAATTAATTTATAAGCTCTGGAAGTTTTCTGATAGAGTTCTTGGTATCTTCTAATTATAGGATTTTATCATTGGCAAATAGAGTTAGTTTAACTTCCTGTTTTCCAATTTGAAACCCTTTGATTTCCCTCTCTTGTCTGATTAAACTGGCTAGGAATTCAAGGACTACATTAAATAAGAGTGGTGAGAAAAGACAGCATTGCCTTCTCCCAAGTTTAGTGGGAATGCTTTCACTTTTTCTCCATTAAGTGTAAAGTTGGCTGTGGGCTTGTCATAAATGCCCTTGACAAAATTTGGGTAGGTTCCATTGATCCCTATCTTCTGAAGGTTTTATTTTGTTTTTCCTTTTTGCTTTTTTATTTTCTTTTTTCATTTTGTTAGAGAGAGAAGGACAGTGAAAGAAAGAGAGAATCAATTTTATTTAGTTTTTCATCTGGCTTTAGTTGCTCTGACACCTTGTTGTGTATGTGGTGCTGGGGTTTGAACCTGCAGATTCACGCATGCAAGGAAGCACTGTAATCGCTGAGCCACTTCTCCAGTCCCTTCTCAAGGGTTTTGAGTATAAATGGATGCTAGATTTTGTCAAAGGCCTTTTCTGCATCAATTGAGATGATTGTATGTGTTTTGTCTTTAATTCTCTAAGTGATGAATTACATTTGTTTCATTTGCGTATTTAAACCAGCCTTGCACACCTGGAATGAAGCCCACTGGATCATGATGGCTTATCTTTCTGATGTATTTTTGGATTCAGTTTGCTAGGATTTTGTTAAGGATTTATGTGTCTATGTTCATCAGTAATAATGGTCTGTAAGTTTGTGGGTGTTTCTCTTCTTTTTAGATTTTTACATGAGGGTTATGGTTGTTTCATCGACAGTGTTTGGGAGGGTTCCGTCACTTTCAAATTTCATGGAATCTGAAAATCCATCAGGTGGGGTTTTCCTTTTTGGAAGGGCTTTGATTGCTGTTTCAATTTTGCTACCTCATATCGATCTGTTTAGCTGTTCAATATCTTCCTGCATTAGTTTGTTAATGCTGTATTTGGCTAGGTATTTTTCCATGTTCTCCAGATTCTCCAACATGGAGGAGAATAGTTTTGCAAACAGATTCTGATACTCCTCTGAATTTCAGATGATTCAGTGGTGATGTCTCCCTTTCGTTTCTGATTTTGCTGATTTGATTCATTTCATTCTTCCCTCTGTTGTGGTTGCCAAGGGGTCTGTCAATTTTACTTATTTATATTTTCAATGAACCAAGTTATTGCTTCATTGATTCTTTGTAATTATTTTTTCTCATTTTCATTGATATTGGGTCTGATCTTGGTTATTTACTGTTTTCCACTGGATTTTGGATTGGATTGTTATTTTTGTAAAGACTTGAGGTGTAGCGTAAGTTTATGTATTTGAACTCTATCCTGATTTCTGATAAAGGCACTCAGAGGTCTGAATTTGCCTCCTAAGTGTGCTTGCATACTGTCCCAGAGGTCACCATATGTTGTGCCTTCATTTTCTGTCATTTGCAGGAAAGTCTTGATTTCTGTACTAATTTCTTCTTTGGAAAATTCTTCATTTCAGAGGGCATTATTAATCTCCACATATTTATGTACTTTCTCTTATTTTTCTTGCTATTAATTGCTAGGATAAAACTATTGAAGCCCAATAGGATACATGGGAGTGCATCAACGTTTTGTATTTGCTAAGATTACCTATGTGGACTAAGATAAGATGTGTTTTGGAAAATGATCAATGTGCTGTTGAAAAGAAGGTAAACAGCTGATCCATGATATAATATTCTGTAGGTGTTCTTTAAGTCCATTTGATTTATAGAGTTGTTTAGGTTGGAGACATTGTTGATTTTTTGTTTTGATGATCTCTACATAGTCAACAGAAGCATAATTGAACTTAAAATTTTGCTTGAGGTGACCTTAGATCAAAACACAGGTTCAAATTTTGATCAATTGCTTTACAGTTGAGTAATGGAATCAGAAAATAAGAATTAAAAACCTCAGTATGTGATCAGGCCATCCCAATGATGTAGCTACTATTAATGGATTTTTTTTTTGTTATTGTTCCGTGATTATAGTCCTGCATAGTCAACAAAAAAGTTTTCTTTTCAACACAGCATTTTCTTTTTCATTTTTTTTTGTTTTATTTGTTGAATATGGACTTACAATTAAGGGGGAATCATCAAACAATCAAGAGCAAATGTGGTTCCATGTTTCCCCCTGTGCTAAATGGACTTTTCATGGAGGTCAGAGGTTTCCCTCTGAGTTGATTCCCCCATACTCCCTCCCTCCAGTCTCCTTGATATCCTTCCTATTCCCTCCTCCTCCCTGCCCCCTCCCTGTGTCTTCCAGCATCCTAGGCAAGGTTCCCCCTGTTTGTGTAAAAATTCGCACATGTTGAGGTTATTATTAGCTTAGCCATCTATCATACTGTTTCCGGTTGTATTCTAGCCACCACAAATGAGAGAAAACATTCGGCCCTTGAATCTCTGAGATTCGGGTATTTCACTTAGCGTAATTTTTTTCAATCTCCATTCATTTGACTGCAAAAGCCATAATAACTTTTGCTGTTATAGCCAAGTAGTATTCCATTGTATACATGTACCAAAGTTTTTGAATCCACTTGTCCAGTGAGGGGCATCTGGGTTGGTTCCATAATCCAGCTATAGAAAATTGAGCTGCTATAAACATTGATGAAGCCGTATCTCTATAATATGCTGATTCTAACTCTTTTGGGAAAATACCCAGAAGTGGGATAGCTGGGTCATAAGGTGGTTCCGGCCTTAATTTTTTGAGGAGTCTCCACACTGGTTTCCAGAGTGGCTGAACCAGTTTGCAGTCCCACCACCAATGTGACAGTGTTCCCCTTTTCCCACAGCACCTGTCGTTGTTCATATTCTTCATTTTTACCACTCTGACCGGAGTGACGTGGAATCTCAGTGAAGTTTTGATTTGCATTTCTCTTATTGGTAATGATGTAGAGCATTTTCTCATATATTTATGGGATTTCTGGACTTCCTCCACTGAGAAGTTTCTTTTTAGTTCCATGGCCCATTTATTGATTGGATTATGTGTGGGGTTGGTGTTTAGTTCTTTTTTTTTTATTTCTTTGTATATTCTGGGTTTTAGCCCTCTGTCCAAGGTGTAGCAGGCAAAGATTTTCTCCCATTCTGTAAGATCTCTCTTGACTCTCTTGACTAATTGTTTAGCTGTGTGAAAGCTTTTCAGTTTAATTGCATCCCATTCATTTATTCTCGACTTTACTGCTTGTGCTGTGGGAGTCTTTTTAAGGAAGATGGTGCCGACCCTTTTGTCCTGCAGTGTTGATCCCACTTCTTTTTCAAGCAAATGTAAAGTTTCTGGTTTAATATCCAGATCTTTGTGCAGGGTGAAAGGTAACGATCCAATTTCAATTGTCTGCATATGGCTGTCCAATTTGTCCAACACCATTTGTTCAACAGGCAATCTTTCTTCCACACTATGCTTTTGCCCCCTTTATCAAATATCAGATAGTTAAAGGTATGGGGGCTCATCTCTGAATCCTCTATTCTATTCCATTGGTCTTCAGTTCTTTTTTGATACCAATACCATGCTCTTTTTGGTTACTATGGCACTATAGTATAATTTCAGGTCAGGAATTGAGATAGCACTTGCTTCCTCCTTCTTGCTGAGTAATGTTTTGGGTAATCTGGGTCTTCTGTTATTCCATACAAACTTGAGAATTGCTTTTTCCATATCTGTGAAGAATGATATTGGTATCTTGATGGGGATTGCATTAAATCTGTATAGGACTTTGGGTAGAATGGCCATTTTGGTTATATTAATTCTGCATAACCGTGAACATGGAATGTTTTTCCATCTACTCAGGTCGTCTGCAATTTTCTTTTTTAGTGTTTGATAGTTTTTGTTGTAGAGGTCCTTAGTATCCTTTGTTAGATTGAAGCCCAAGTATTTTATTTATTTTTTGGAGCACATGGTAAATGGGACAGATTTCCTGATTGCTACTTCTGTGGACTTGTTGCTGGAGTAAAGGAAAGCTAGTGATTTGTTGGTGTTGATCTTATAACCAGCCTCTTTGCTGAAATTGCTTATAAGCTTTAGAAGACTTCTGGTTGAGCTTATTGGGTCTTCTAGGTGTAGAATCATGTCATCAGCAAATAGAGACAACTTGATTTCTTCTTTTCCTATTCGAATACCTTTGATTTCGTTCTCTTGTCTGATAGCTCTGGCAAGGGTTTCAAGGACTCTATTGAATAAGAGTGGTGAAAGTGGACAACCTTGTCTTGTTCCTGAATTCAGTGGAAATGCTTTAAGTCTTTCTCCACTGAGCATAATGTTGGCTATGTTTCTGTCATAAATCGATCTGACATAGTTAAAGTATCTTCCCTTGATCCCTATCTTCTCTAGGGCTTTGAGCATAAAGGGGTGTTGAATTTTATCAAAGGCCCTTCTGCGTCAAATGAGATGATTATATGATTTTTGTTTTTATTTCTGTTTATGTGGTGAATTACATTTATTGATTTGCATATGTTGAAACAGCCCTGTTTCCCTGGAATGAAGCCCATATGATCATGATATTTTATCTTTTTAATGTACTTTTGGATCCAATTAGCTAAAATTTTATTAAAGACTTTTGCATCTATATTCATCAGGGAAATTGGTCCGTAGTTTTCTTTTCTTGATGTGTCTTTGTTGGATTTTGGTATCAGTGCAATATTTGCTTCATAAAAAGTGTTTGGGAGTGCTCCCACACTTTTAATTTCATGGAAGAGCTTACAGAGGATCAGTACTAGTTCATCTGTGAAAATTTGGTAGAATTCTGCTGTATATTCATCCCGTCCTGGGCTTTTCTTTTTTGGAAGACCTTTGATTGCTGCTTCATTTTCGATACCTGAGATAGGTTGGTTTAGATTTTCAATGTCCTCTGGTGTTAATGCGGGGATGTGGTATGTGGCCAATTATCTGTCCAAATCCTCCAGATTATCAAACTTGGCAGAATGTAAATTTTCAAAATACGTTCTGATAATCTTCTGGATTTCGGTTGAGTCTATGGTGATATCTCCAATTTCATCTTTAATTTTGTTGATTTGCTTCACTTCATTCTTCCTTTTGGTGAGTTTGGCAAGGGGTCTGTTGATCCTGTTTATTTTTTCAAAGAACCAACTCTGTTTTGTTGATAATTTACATATACATTTTTTTTTGTTCTCAATTTCATTGATTTCAGCTCTGATTTTAGTTTTTTCCTGTCTTCTATTGGCTCTGGGATTGGACTGTTCCTATTTTTGCCAGTGTTTGAGTTGTAGCATAAGGCTATTTATTTGGGTTCATTCTTGATTTTTGATGCATGCACTCAGTGCTATAAATTTACCACTTAAGAATGCCTTCATACTATTCCAGAGATTTCGAAATGTTGTTTCCTCATTCTCATTCATTTCCAAGATTTTCTTGATTTCTGCTTTCATTGCCTCTTTTATCCATTCTTCGTTGAAGAGGGTATTATTTCAATTTCCAAGTATTTGAGTAATTTCTTTTGTTTTGCTTGTTATTGATTGCTGAGATCATAGTATTGTAGTCTGACAGGATACATGGGACTCTATCAACATTTTTGTATTTCTTAAGGTTGGCTCAGTGAACTGGGATGTGGTCTATTTTAGCAAAGGATCCCGGAGTTGCTGAGAAGAAACAAAATTCAGCTGACTTAGGATGGACTCTTCTGTAGATGCCTGTTAAGCCCAATTGATTAAAATGGCTGTTTAGATTGGAGATGTCTTTATTGATTTTTTAATGATGTTTCTAGGGTTGATAACTTTGTATCAAAGTCCCACAGTATTATTGTGTTGAGATCAATGAGGGGTTTAATGTCCTTGAGTATTTTTTTCCATATTTGGGGGGGTAGTAATTGAGGGCATGAATGTAAATTTTCATTATATCTTCTTGATGAATTGTCCCTTTTGGTATGATGTAGTGTCCATTTTTGTCCTTTCTGGCTAGTTTTAGATTGATATTAATTTTATCAGATATTAGGATCACCAAGCCAGCTTGCTTTTTTGGGCCACAGGCCTGGTAAGCATTTTGCCAAACTTTCACTTTCAGTCTGTGTCTATTTTTGAGTGTGAGGTGTGTCTCCTGTAGACAACATATTGTTGGATTTTGTTTTTTGATCCAGTGAGCCAATCTGTGTCTTTAGTTGGGGCACTGAGACCATTCACATTCAGAGTTAGGATAGATATGGGATACTGAGTCTCAAACTTTGTGAATATTTCTGAGTTCTGAGCCATCTTGGGTATCTTTTTGTGTGTAATGTGGTTATTGACACTCACTTGTTTAAGGGTTTAGGGTATTATTAGCATCTTCTTCTTGAGAATATTCTGTAGCACAGGGTTTGTGTTCATGTACCTTGCTAGCTTGAATTTGTCATTGAGGTATTTGATTTCCCCATCACATTTAAAGGTGAGTTTTGCAGGGTATATTATTCTTGGCTGAAATTGTTTTCATTCAAGCCTTGAAAAATATTGTTCCAAGCTCTTCTGGCCTTCATTGTCTGATCTGAAAAAAATCATAGTGATCCTAATTGGTCTGCCTCTGAATGTGATTTGGGGCTTTTCTCTAGCTGCTTTTAGAATTCTCTCTTTATTTTCTCTGTTATTCATTTTATATATGATATGTCTTGGTGAATTTCTCATTGGTTAGGTCTGTTTGTTGTCCTATAAGCATCTTGGATTCGGTATTCTGGGTCAATTCTGATGTTATGGAAATTCTCCTCTACAATCTCATTTAGAAGGTTCTTAATGCCCCATGTTTGCTGTTTGGAGTTTTCATCCAGTCCAATGACTCTCAGGTTATTTCTCTTCATTTCGTCAAATATTGTTGGAAGTTTTAGTCATGTACAGTAAGTTTCTTCTCTTATCTGTCCTCCTTGAACTTGACATTGCTCAGCCTGTCTTCGTTATCTGATGTTCGTACTTCAAGAGCTGAAGTTCTATTTTCAGTTGGCTTTACTCTGGTGTTAGTATCTTCCAGAGAAGATTTGCTTTGGTTGTTAATGTTTTTCAATTCTGATAGCTCTGCTACATCTCTTTTCAGGGTGTCTAACTCTTTATAAATATGGTCTTTCATCTCATGGTAGTGCTCCCTTATTTCCTTATATAAGTTGTCTCTCATCACTTGAAAGTGATCACTGATTTCTTTGTTTAATTAAATCTTTGATTGAGTTACTAAGCATAACTTTGATACAATTTTTTACATTTTCATCTAGGGCCCCGACCAAGGAGTCCTTGGATGGAGAGTTGTGAGGTTGAGGAGGGGAGTTATTTCCCTTTTTCCTCATTTTCAGATTTGAGGGTGTGTCTTGAAGACCGACCATGAGTACTACTCTTGTAGGGGTTATTGGAGCTTCTAATGGCTTTGCTTCGCTGGGATGGGGTGCTATTTGGGAAGCTCAGATCAATAGCTGCCAGTCCAACCAGTGAGAAATTGAGAGCCTATAGGTGTATATACTAGACAGTTTCAACTAAAACAGTTATAATAATAATTAGTGCTTAAAGGAGCAGTTTTCTTCCATGAGAGCCCTCACAATATATTACGAGGGCAAGCAATTACCCGGTTTGAAGGATGTCCTTTTCTTCGGTTAGCAGGGCCTCTGTAGGTGGGGAGAATTAATGACTAGAAAGGCAAGGAAGTGATGCATGGAGATAGTTTAGAACTCATGACTTAGAATAAAGAGCTACAAGGTTTTAGTGTGGTGTCGGTTATTCAATTAGGAATAGGGAAAAGATAGAAATGGGATGTGAGTGGGGTAAAGACTTTGGGTGAGGATGGGAGAGAACAGCATATAGTTTAAAAATTGCCGGAGTACAGGGGAAGAAGAGGTTAGTATGGAGTGTGGTTCTCTTTGACCCAAAGAGACTGAGGGCTGGCTTGCTATCATGAAGAGTTTCTCTGTTCAGATTCCAATGCTATGGAGGCAGCAATTGAGTTTGAGAAGACATGGTGACAGTAGAAACCAACCACCAATGCGTACAAATGAGAAGAAAAAAAAATACATTCAAGAACACCAAATTCAGTAATAAAAATAGAGCTAAAAAGGATTAAAAATATTTTAAAAGTTAAAGAAGTTAAAAATGCTAAACAGCAACAGGAACCACACACCAAAAAAGGGGAGTTTGGAAGGTTCTGAGTTTTTGCCCCCTAGGTCAGGGTGTACTGTGGGGGATTGCGTTCTTATCTGCCATCTAGCTGGAGACTCTTCCCAGTTGAGTTTGTCAAGAGGGATGAAGCTCGATAATCTCCAATGGCCATGGGTTTTCCTAGAGGATCTCGCCAAATTTTTCTGCTGTAGAGGGGTAGAAGTTCCAGCCCTTTCCCACTTCTTGTGAGAATAGAGTTCAGCACCACCTGAGATGCACTCTTGGGCAGATTATTTTTTTCCTGACCAAACTCCTGATCTTCTTAAGCTGGGGACCCAGGAGCTTTAGGGAGACTAGTAGATCCTGCTGTAGCTGTATGGGACTCTGACTGTTCCAAGGAGGATGGCTGGCCTGAAGTTGACTTCCCCAGATTTGCTGTTGCCACACTTTTGGTTGCCTTGTGATCTTCAGAGGCCCCAAGAGCTGCTCTGTGGGGTTGTCACAGTCCCAGCAAAGGAAGAGGGGTATAAAGGAGGCATCAGCCTAACTGGGTCAATGTTTATGTAGTTTTCAATTGTAAGCAGTAGGGGGCATGGAAGCCCCCTCCCACCTGAGGCTGGTGCTAGTCCGTGCCTTGCTCGAGAGTTGCAGAGAGCTTTTGGAGAAACTGCAGCAAGTGGCCACCTTGGGTAAACATGCCCTACTGAGCCGAGTTCTGGTCACAGAATGCTCCAGTTTGGGCAAGTAAGAGGGCAGGCAAGAAGCCATCACTTGCACATCCCACGAGCCAGAGAGGGAGTTCCAAGTTCCACACAGCCCCCTGGGCAGGCGGCCAGGACACAAAGAGCCTAGATCTGTTTCTCTGTTCATGGAGACTGAGGTCCCTAATCCACATGTAAACGATGGGTCTGGTTTCACTTTTAATGAAGGAGTGACCAGCCCTGCCCTCAGGGAAATCTCAAGCTGGCGGGTGGAGATGGCCAGCTAAATTTCAGGGAGGAACAGCTGTAGGTTCGCTATTATGAGCGATTAAATCTTTCCCAGGGCTGGAGAATCAGCTGTTACAAACTGTGAGTGCAGGAGTCTGTTAGGGCATCCCCAAGCTGTGTCCAAGTAAAATTACTTATGCCCAGCTTCCTCCCCACCAGGATAACACCCCGGCATCCCCTTCCCCCTCTCCTGGCTATGAAGCCTGCAACTGTTAGAGCAGGCTCAACAAACTTGCTTTCTAAATTCGTTAATGCAAAGCTCCTTTCCTTTGGTATTAAAGAATTAGGGAGGACAAACTTCCCACACACACAGTGGGCCCGGTTCTACCGTTGGATAATACGTCCAAATCCGGCAGCGTGAACTGTTGCTCAGGAGTGTCTGGGGATCGCTGCTGATGGTATGGGCTCCATGTTCCTCTTCACCCACTTTATTTTTCTTGGTACAGTCCTGATACACCCAGTTGGGTAGAATGAAAGAATAAAGGGAAAACCATATATTCTTAACTAATGGTAAGGCAGAGTTGCTTAAATCAAAGTACAATATGTAATCATATCATAGTTCACATAATCATATTTCATACTTGAAATATAATAGGATATATATTAGACTACTGACAAAATTAAACAAATACAAATGGGAAAAAATTCTCAATTTATCTCTGTTTGCTGATGACACCATGTTATATTTTGAAGACCCAAGAAACTCCAGCAGAAGATTTCTGTAGCTGATTAGTGAATTCAGCAAAGTAGCAGGATACAAAATCAACATCCATAAATCAGTTGCTTTCTGCTGAAAAAGAAATTAGCAAAACTATCCCATTCCCAATAGGCTAAAAAAATTAAAACACTGAGAATCAGTCTAACAAAAGATGTGAAGGTCCTCTTTAATGAAAGCTATAGAATAATAAAGAAAGAAATACAGGAAGACCCGAGAAGATGGAAACTTTCCACATTCTTGGATAGGCAGAATATTGTCAAAATGTCCACATTAGCATAAGCGCTATACAAACTCAGTGCAAAATCCCTTCTAAATTCCAACAATGTTCCTCATAGAAAAAAAAAAGCCTTTAAATTTATTTGGGGAAAGAAAGGACACAGAATAGCCAATAATTGGCAAGAAAAACATACCAAGAGGTATCAAAATGCATGACCTCAAATTAAACTACAAAGCTATAGTAATAATACCATGCAGCATGGTATTGGCACCAAATCAGGCAAGAAGACTAATGGAATAGAAGAGAAAACTCAGGAAAAAGAACATGAATACAGTCACATCCTTGTCAACACAGGTGCTGAGAGATTATGCTGGAGGGAAGATCAATGGTTCTGGGAAAATTGGAAGTCCATATGTAGTAGAATGAAAATTCACACATGACACTCATCCTGCACAAAACTCAACTCAAAGTGAATCAAAGACCTAGAAATTAGAGCAGAAAACCAGCACCTGCCATAAGAAAATGTAGTCCAAACACTCCAATATGTAGTCTCGGGAACTGATTTCCTTGACAAGACTCATAAACTACAGGAAGTAAAATTAAAAATCAATAAAGGGGATGGTATCAAATTGAAAAGTTTCTTCACAACAATTAAACAAGAGTGTGACGAAAGAACCTACAGAATGGGAGAAAATATTTTCCACCTGCTCCTGAGATTGGGCTTTGACACCTGGGATATTAAAAAAAAGCTCAAAATACTTCAGGTTAAAAAAAAAAACAACAGTAACCCTATCAATAATTTGACAAAGAAATGAACAGACCCTTCTCATGGAAGAAACAAGAATAGTCCTCAGACATTTCAAAGATTGTTCAAAATGTCAGTTAATAGAGAGATGCAAATGAAATTTCATCTCACTCCAATCAGAATGGCAGTTATCAAGTATACAAGTTACAAAAAAAGATGTTGATTATTTTGGCAAATGGGTACTCTGGCAGAGTGTACCTGGCAGACCAGTAAGGAAATAAGCACAGACAACATTTTACCCAGGGAGATTCAAATTGCAAAAATGAAGGGGAGCCCAGCTTTCACCCCTTTGGAAACTGGTGGCTTACCTGACCAGTTGGGGTGAGATGGGAATCTGAAACAGTGGGTGCAAACACGCACAGAGAGTAAGCCCAGGATGTCTGGAGGGGTTGTGGTTGTGGGTTGCAAAGTGGATAAAGTATTCATTCCCTTCTTGACCAGTGAATTCATAGGGAAAGTCTTAGGATCCAGACTTCCAACAGAGTTAGAGAATGGCTGGCCTCTTGGGCTTACTTGTCTGGTTTCTCTAGAGTGGCCACGACCACAGAAAACAATGGAAGCCTGTTCAGACCCAACCCTCATCCACCAGAAGCCCACCCACAAAACTCCACAACCCCATCCTGGGAGTGCATTTATCTGGTGTGTGAGGCATTTCTCTAGGTGTCAGTCCTTCCCATCTTTTCCTATCTGATGCTGGCAACAAGGAAGCAGAGAATTTCTGAACTCAAACTTTCAGCATTTTAAGCAGCACAAAAAAGTGGAAGGATTCAACAACCCTCAATGCTTACTCCCACACCCAGTGCATAACGAAAGGAGAAATAGAAAGTAGCACAGGTTTGCTAGACAGCAACCATTCATTCATTCTCTTTGACAGTTTGGACGACCTCAGTAAATACAATTCCTATTTTCTTCAAAAAAAATTTTCCCTTTACCTATTCCATTAGGTTGCTTAGTTTTTATGTGGTTATGTTTTTGTGGTTATGATTTTTTTATGAATGTATAATATACATGTATATGTGTATATATATATATATATATATATATGTGTGTGTGTGTGTGTGTGTGTGTGTGTATAGATTGTTATATTTTTATTTTTAACATTTTAAAAAATGTTATTTTTCCCTGCCCTGCCTTTGAGGGTTGGGATTCTGATTAGTCTATCTTGGTTCTGTTATTTATTATTTTGCAATAGTCTGTTTCTCTTATATCTCCTTCCCTCTTTTCCACTCATTAAAACCGAACTCCACGTCTCTCTCTCACTCTGCCTTAACTGAGTTACTTTTTTTCTCCTTCCTTTTAACTATTACATCCTACATCTCATTTGCACTCTTTGAAGTTGAAAGCTATTTTTGCATTCCTATCACATTTTCTTTTCATTTTTAACTATTTTCTTACCTTCTCTATGCACTAACAGGTTTACATAGCTACCGTCCCCACCATTAATGCTCTGCGGGTCTTATTTGACAACTGTTATGTGTTCTAAAACCATGTATAATTCATGGTCACTAGTCATTTTCACAGATAGCAAGTGCTGACAATTTCCTTTCTGTATTTTTCATTGCAATTAACATTGACAATATTATAGTAGGAGCCTAAAAATTAGTTTTATATTTTATTTGCTTTGGAGGTTGAGACATTTCATTTCCCCTTATTCTTTGTGGGGCAGCTATTAATCTACAGTGACATTAAAAGTTCACAGTTTTGAGATTTGGCTTCTGAACTCAACTTTCCTTTATATAACTCCAACATAAAGAAGGGCAGATACACACTCTGAAAAATAACCCAAATTCTTCAACAAGGGTTCATTGAGGTCAATCAGAAGGGAACTTGGATCCCATTGCTTGAAATCTACCCAATCATAAATGCCAGAAAGAAGCCTCAGAACAAAAGAAATACAAGGTAAAAGGAAGAGGGATATAATTAAAGTGCAAGAACAAAATTTATGAAAATATGATAAAACAGGCAACCCAATATTCCCCAAAATACAATTTTTGGAAGAATGATTTATTTTGAAGGCTCATGGTTTTGGAGTTCTTTGTTCTTTGTTCTTAGGGGGCCTGCTACACTCCTTGGGTCTCAAGGTGGGGTGAAACATCCTGGTGGAAGAGAGCTGCAAGGGGAAGTGGGTCAAGGCATGCCTCCAAGAAGCAGAGAGTAAAACTGCAAAATGAATACAAATTGTCAACCACAAAGGCATGCCCTTAATGACCCACCTTCTCCAATCACACCCTTCAGTAATTCAATTGCCAGGAAATCCGTATCAGGTGATTAACTCACCAATTGGTTTAAGGCTCTTATAATCCAGTCATTTCACCTCAGCCTTCACATTGTTTCACATACTGAGCTTTTGAGGGACACGATTCAACCAAAACATAACTTTCCACTCCTGACCCCTAAAAGCTCATGATAATCTCACAATGCAAAATACATTTAGTCCATTTTCAAGAGTCTCCATATCTCAACAGTTTCAAGATTGCCCATAAATTCAAGTCCAAATTCTCCACTGAGACTCAAGGCAAACTCAGTGTAAACTCCTGTAAAGAATCAAATCAGGTTACATATGTCCAATATATAAATACACATACTAAATACATTCATTCAGAAAAATAGGGGCATATAAACAAGAGATGGGACCAAAGCAAGACTAAAATCTGGCTGGGCAAATAATTCCTGTAATTCCATATCCAGCATCTGGAGTACCTGGCATCCTGATGTTGATAGAGACTAGGATAGATAGTAAAATGGCTAGGTAGTAAAGACAATGGGCCTCATCTAACCACACCCAAAAGCTAACCAGTAGAGAGAGAGATTAACGGGCATTAAAGGGTCTTCACATGCAAAAGACCCTGAGGTTCATCTGTGGGAGTAACTCCTTTTGCCCAGAGGCAGGAAAACTAAGAAGTGGGGGTCCACGTAGGTGGGAACTAGGAAAATTTGCTACCTGTTTTACATAAATTTTGACCGATGATGTTGGTGTTCTGTCTCAATAATGTTTTACATAGATTTTAACAAATGATGTTGGAGTCTAGTTTCAATGCCTGTTTTACATAGTTTTGTTTTTTTTTTAAGAAAGAGTAGACAGTGAGAAGGAGAGAGAGAGAGAGAGAGAAGCTATTTATATTTGATTTTCCATGTGACTTTCATTCCTCGAACACTTCATTGTTTACGTGGTGCTGGGGTTTGAACTTGCATACTTGATCATGCCAGGCAAGTGCCATAACTGCCTAGCCTCTGCTCCAGCCCTGTTTCACATAGCTTTTAACCAATGCTGTTAGTGACCAGTTTCAATGCCTGTTTTACACAGATTTTGACCAATGGATGGTTGGTGCTTTTCTCAATGACTGCTTTACATAAATCTTAATCATGCTCATACCCCAAATCAATGTAAACCCTGGCCTAGCATACTGAGATGGTATCATGCTTCCAGGTAGCCCTCCACCTTGTGGAGACTCTGCTCTCCTTTCTTAAATAAATCCTACTCCTTTTACTCCTCCCTTCTGTGGATTTTATTCTGTGGATTTTATTCTTCAAATTCTCGAGAAAAGAACCGAGAAGAAAATTGACACCAAATTCCCCAGGTGTGCTTCCGAAACCAAGAGCTGCAACACACCACTCAACAGTAGCAGGGGAAAACCACAGCTCTTAGCTGGGTAGCTGCTAATACGATTTCAGCTGCAGAGATCTGTAGCCATCCCGAATTTCCAGTTTTAAATGGGAATAGTTGCAAACACTAGAAATGGGCTACTTTGACTGCAGAAATCTACAGTGAGCCCAGACTCCATTTGCCAGCAGCAGAGACTCTGGCCTCATCTTAAAACCCCTGCGTCAATGTGCTCTACGAAAGGCTTGTCCAGCTCCATCTCTATGGCCTTGCTGGTTCCAGCGCAAGTTACCTCTGGGTTGCTTGATTGTGTTCAATTGTTAGAACCAAAGAGACTCCATTTTCTGTTCTCCCCTCCCTTAGAAGGAAGCAGCTTTCTAACATACTGAAAAATAGGTTACTAAGCTACTGAAAAAACTCCCCTCCTGGATCTGGGTTGAACGATGACGTAATAGGACGTTTCGCCCCAACTGCTAACCGCAAACTTTCTGCTTTTGGATTCAGCTTGCTTGCTTGACATCAGGACTAGTATGGGAAGTTTTCCAGGTTGCTTGCTTGGCAACAGGACTAGTAAGGGGAAATTCTTTACCCTTCGTAAGCTCTGCTACAGGGCTAGAAGGCTTGTCATTCCGGGACCTGATGTTGTGGGTCCAGAGTGGTCGCCGCTGGCCAGCTCGATGAAAGATTCTTTGGCTTTTATGTGAGTGACTGGAACGTCTCAGTTTGGGTACAACGCAATGACTGTGGCTTTCTATAACAGAGGTACTAAGGTCCGAGCACTTCTTAATCTCAGGTTTCTCCATCGCAGTTTGTGCTTCCTCCTCACATCTCCGCACATCACCCTCTCTATAGCTGCCCACAGGCACTCTGAACCTGCTCACGTTATCTGAACATCCAGACTTTTGTTTGAAGTTGTAGTGGAAGCCTCTATGACCCCTACCTCCAACAACCTGCAATCCTGCAGAACCAGAAGCATGCAATTGCCACCAATGTCTGTCTCCATCCAGAGCAGTTGCCAAGCCTCCAGGCATCCTGGTTGCAGTAGCCCCTGAGTGCCTAGGTGTCTGAGCACATTGAAAAACCTTCCCAGACCCTTCTGCAAGTAGGGTGCCCCACTGCTCTCTTCTCAAAGTAGCCCATTTTTAGCGTTTGCAGCTATTCCCATTTAAAACTGGAAATTTGGGATGGCTGCAGAACTCTGCAGCTGAAATAGTGTTAGCGGCTACCCAGCTAAGAGCTGGGGTTTTCCTTGGGCTTGAGATGGGCATGGTCTTGCCAATTCCTGAGATGCCCTTCAGCCATCTTTCTTATTGTCTCTAGGCAAAGTTTTTAGATTCCTTTAGTAGTGGTAAAGTCTTTAACAACTGCAAAATCTTTAGCCTCAGTTTTCTACCCACCTTTCAAGTCCAGGTTTTTCAAATGTTTCTTCTCTTCTTTCTGCTCCTGATTATTGCAATAAATTTGACTAAAAGCTGCAAGCAACATCCATGCCACAACCTAAATACTATGTTGCTTAGAAATTTCCTCCCACAGACTAAGAAGTACGCCATTTTTAAAATCAGCCTCAGAGAAACTCTAGGGATGCAGAAAAATTCAACCAATTTGTTAGCTGGAATGTAACATAAATGGTCTGCAGGGAGATTTCCAACAGAATCCTGCTTCTCCTCTTGTTAGGTAGTAGCTAGCAAAGAGCAGTGAAATGCTTGACAAGGCCACATGCTTACTCTTGAGATTTCCTTTAAGCTGCTGCCAAGGCAGATCAGCTATGGAAAATCATTAGTACGCGAATGAATGTTGAGGATGAACAAAAGCAAAAGAGATAATGAGGAGGAGGAATGCCTCAAAAACAAAGGATCGATGGGACTATATTTTGACAGGAAGTTGAGATAAACCTAGAAGTTATGGCACCAGGTGTCTCTTACTAGCTCAGAAGGGTGTTTTCCTTAATAGTACAGACACACTGAAGTAACTTTGGGCTGCTCTTGACCCCAGTGCTCACATTAACATGGGATTGACTTGTACATGAAGGCCCCCCAAATCGGATGGCCACCATGACAGTTACAGAGAGGACCAACTAAGGTCCATAACACCACCACCCAACATGGAGGAGGAGTTGAACACCTGATTGGTGAAGGCTGCTGAGGGAGGACCCCAATTTTCAAATCAACCATAAAACAGCAATAAATTTGGAAAAAGCATTGCCTCCCTTATCATTCTCTGCTCAGAGATGGCCCACTCTCTTCTCGTGAGAGTGTTTTTTGCTTGAGCCTTACTCTGCTTTTACTTTGCTTTCACCTATAATAAAATCCTTCTGCATGACTTCCGGTGTCTGGCTTTAAATGTTCTTTCATTGGAACACAAGAACCGAGGTTTAGAGTTTCAGCTCCCTGCTTTCCTGTGACACTCTGAAGCCTCATGAGACCTGTCTTTGCTATCCACACTCTTACAGCCATCCTGGTTTTCTGAGCTCCAACCAGATTTGCCTTTAATCTTCACTTACAACATTCTAAAGCATTTCCAGCTTGCACTGCTAAACATCTGAAAATCCCTCCAACCTCTTTCAGAAAGCTCCAAAACCTTCTGAATTACACGGTACCAATTTCTATTTTAGTCAGCTTTACTGCTGGGGTGACTAAAGGACCCATCAAGAGTAGTTTTAGAAGGAAAAGTTTATATTGAGGGTTCATGGTTTTGGAGGCATTAGTTGAAAGGCAACTGACTCCATTCTGCAGGTCTCAAGGTGAGGCTGAACATCATCGTGGAAGAGAGTGGCCAGGTAAGTGCACCACTGCAAGGCTCGAGGAAGCAGAGAGAGACACTCCATGCTGGATATAAAATATGTACCCCAATGCACAAATTAATGACTGAACTTCTCCTGCTACACCCTACTTGACTTCCATTTGAATCACTGATGGGGTTAAGGCTCTTAGAACCCACACATTTCACATCAGTCTTCACATTGTCTCACGTATTGAGCTTTTGGAGGACATCTTTCATCCAAAGCATAACACACACTAAATCAAAAAGGAAAAAATGCAGCAAAATATCAAAATGGCAGGAATCCACAGACACATATTCATACTGACACTGAACGTTAACTGTGTCAACACTCCAACGAAAGACACAGATTGGCAGATGGGATGAAAAACAGAGTCTAACCATAGGCTGCTTAGAAGAGACTCATCTGTTAGGAAAAGACAAGCGCAGGCTGAAGGTGGAAGCATAGCAAAAATTGTTTCAAGCACATAGTCCAAGCAAACAAGCAGGAGTAGCCATGCTCATGACTGACAATGTACATTTCAAGCCAAAAGTAATCAGAAGAGACAAAGAAGGCCACTATATTCTGGTAAAGGAAACAATCCCACTAGAAGGTATAACAATGGTAAGTAAGCGTTTATCCCCCAAATGTCAACACTCTCATTTACACTGAAGAAATACCACAAAACAAAAATAATGGGGAATTGCAAAACACCCTTAACACCCATAGACAGGTTGTCAAAATAGAAAGAAGACATTAAGGATATTTCCAACTAAAGAATACTACTAATAAACTGGACCAAAGATACATCTACAGAATGGTCCACACCCAAACAGTTGATTTTACCATCTTCTCATCTGCACACGGAAGTTTTTACAGAATAGTTAATATATTGATCCATAAAAAATCTTAGCAAATTCAAAAATATATACAATCCCATATACCTTATCGGATCATAATGGAATCATGCAGGAAACCAATAGCAAAAAAAAAAAAAAAAATAACAAACCAGAAAATCCAACAATGAATCTGCTGACAAAGAAATTAGGAAAACATTCCCTTTCACAATACACTGAAGAAAATATAACACTGTGGCTCAATCTAACAAAAGTTATTGTAAGATGTATGTCTTTTCTGTCAAACTTGAAAGATCGTGATGTATAATAGTCTACTACCTCCATTACCCCCTCCCTTTCTGAAGACTAACTCCCCCACTTGTATACTCCCACTTGCGTCGGCCCACCTGTGTCCGCCCACCTCCTTCCTAGGACCCCTTCCGATACCCGGCCATCTTCTTCCGGGAAACATGGAATCCCTACTACCTTTGCCATGTGTGCGGCGACCCCCACCCCCATTATCTCCCAGTCGCCACCTACTCCCTCTTGCACCTGCCTCCACCTAATCACAGCCAATCGCGCAGAATGTGCACCTGAGCTCCTCCAATTAGGGCAAAGGGCAGTATTGCGTCAGGTCGGCATTTAAGGACCCCTCACTCCCTAGCGAGGCGTGCATTTTTCTTTCGCCCTTCGGCCGAAGTAAAATTTCTGCCTTGCTCACCCACACCCGACCACGTGTTTGATTTCATTTATAACATTATGATGGACCTCTCTAATGAAAGCTATAGAACACTAAGGATAGAAATTGAATAAGACCAGAGAAGATGGAAAACTTCCCAAGTTCTTGGATAGGCAGAATGAAAATTGCCAAAATATCCATACTTCCAAAAGTGGTATATGGATTCAATGCAATTCCCCATCAAAATTCCAACAACATTCTTCACAGAAATAGAAATAAAGCAGTAATGAAATTACTTTGGAAAAAGAAGAGATCCAGAATAGTCAAACCAATGGTTGGTGAGAAAAGCACACAAGGAGATATTAAAATGCAAGACCTCAAATTATACTCCAGAGCCATAGTAACAAAGGTAGCATGGTACTGACAACAAATCAGGCATTAAGTCCAGTGGGAGAGAATAGAAGCATCATAGCTAAATCCCCATAAATACAGTTATAACCTACTAGTCAAAAGTGCCAAAAATGTATGCTGGGGAAAGGATAGCCTTTTTAACCAAAGGTTCTGGGAAAACTGGAAATCCATATGTACTAGAATGAATTTAAATCCTATCTCTGACCCTGCACAAAGTTCAACTCAGTGTGAATCAATGACCTAGGAATTGGACCAGGAGTTCTGACCCTGCTAGAAGAAAGCATAGGACCAAGACTCCAATGAGTGAGCTCAGAAATGGACTTCCTTGAGAAGAATCCTATAGCACAAGTAAAATTAAATTTTAAGAGATATGATGGCAACAAATTGAAAAGTTACCTCACAGCAAAAGAAACAAATAAGTGCGTGTAGAGAGGAACTATAGTATGTGAGAAAATATATTCTACCTCCTGAGATTGGGCATTAATATCCAGAACACATGATCCTCTGGAACTTTAACATCATATAAACAAGTATCCCAAACAATAACTAGGGTAAATAACTAAGCAGACACTTAAAAGGGGAAATGCGTAGAAATGAGGGAAGATGGTGACTGAGAGAGAGGGCATGCCTAGCTTCTCCCTAAATACCCTAGGAGTACTGCTTATAAATGTGGTTGCTGATAGATGGCATTCACAGAAACTCAATAGTATAAAGTTGGAGCATCTTAGAATCTCAGAAACTTGGATATGTTAGTAGAAGAGGAAAGATTACATTGAAGCTAATGCTTGGCAGCTGAAGCTGCACCTCAGGCAGCAGTGGTGGCAGTAGCCATGTCAGCAGTCAGCGCAGCATCAGTGCTTGGGTGAAGATGAACTCAAAATTCTGACTGAACACATAATTTCCCAGGTTTAGAAAGCCAGTCAGGACCCCAAGCCCCCAGCTGTGTAATCCAAGAGATTTGAGCTAAAATGAAGCTCATCTGGTAGCCATCTACCATGGGACTAGGGATGCACCTGGCAGGCCAGTTAGGAACCAAGTACAGACATCATTTTACTCAGAGGGATCCAAGTTCAACAAAAGAACAGGAGGACTGGTTTCATTCCCTTCTGTACCCATTGGCTCACATAACTAGTTGGGTTGAGTCTTGTATCAGATCAGGTGGAGGCGATTTCATACGGGGGCAATAAGTCTAGGAAGTCTGGAGGGGCTGTGTTTTTGCAATGAGGAAAAGGGAACCACGGACTTCCCCCACCCCATGAGTGGAGTCCTTGGGAGACTACAGAGGCCCAGAATCCCAACAGTGTTAGAAAAATTTGAGGGTTCTCAGGGTATTTCGTATGGTCCTTTCTAAGTGGATCTCATCCCAAGAAACTTCCAGAGGCCTGAACAGCCCCATGCTCCACCCACAATTGCTCCACCCATACAACTCCATGCCTCCATCTGGGAAGTACAACAATCTGATCACTAAGGACAGGACTCCAACGCATCCTATCTGCATTTCCATCTGCAGGAAGGAAACCTGAGTTCTCTTTGAACTCTACCTTATAGCATGTAAGCAGTCAAAATAAAACAATGATAATTCACTAACCCACAGTCTTTGTTACCATGCCCCGAACATATCTCAAGAAGTAAAGGAAAGAAGTACAGTTGGGCCAGACAGTGACCACCTATTCTCATTCACTGATTTGGCCCACTCAGTGGATTACATTTCTCAATTTTTCATTAAAATAATCTTTTTTTTCTGTTCTCTTTTTCCTATTTTTTTCTAAATTTTGATGTGTATATGATATTAAGATAGGTTTAAGAATTTTTCCATATAATCACTTTTCCATGCCCTTCCTTTTAAGGTTTGTTATTTCAACTAATATGTTCATGTTTTGGTATTCTCTTTTCCAAATGACTGTCCCTCTTCGTTCTCCTACATTCTTCTCTTCTGATAAGAACCGAAGTCTATTGATCACTCTCTCTCTCTCTCTGTCTCTCTCTCTGTCTTCCTTAATTGTGTTACTTCTATATTTTCTTCCCATCCTTAGAATTATCACATCCTACAACTCATTTGTAATCTCTCTGTTCACTTTGTGTAATAATACGACTTTGGCCCCACCATTAATACTGTTGTGATAACTGTGGCTCTGAATACCAGTGTTGGTATCTATTTTTGCTTTTAGGCCTAATAAAAGTGATGGTTTCTTAATTTTGTTGCAGAAGGCACTCACTGGCTCTTCCATTTCTGTCTTTTGTGCCATTTAGCATTGCTGTAATCGAAGTACGTACCGTGTATTCAGTTTAAGGCTGTGTATTATTTGCATTGTTTGATGTGAATTTTTGTTTCCTGATAATCCATGAGGTGTTGACAAGCTACTGGGACATTAATACTTCACCAATTAGGGTCTCTCCTACTGGACTCTACTCTCTGTGACAGTACTTCAACTCAAAGAAGTGTGGAGACAATAATAAACATTTAACTAAACAAATACAAACCATGAATAAACAAAAGGGAGGAACGATCACTGGGAGAACTCAGGTCTCATCACTTGACGTCTACCAGTTTATCAAACCAGAGTGAAATATCAGCACTAACAAGTCATTTACAAATAAAGGTACACAGAAAGGAAGAGGAAGAAGAATCCACTTTATTTCAAGCACAAGAACAAGTCCCTTGAAAATATGAAGAAATGGGCAGGCAATTCACCACCCAAACCCATGACTTCTTAGAAGAGATCACCCTGATAGTGGAATCTATGGAAATCCAGAGAAAGATTACAAAAATTGCATTCCCGAATTTCCCAGTGACCTAACAGAAGATTTGAGGAAGTAACGCAGAGAGTAATTACAGGAGATGAACGACCACTTTACTAAAGAAATAGGAACAGCAAAAAAAAAAAAAAAAAAAAAAAAAAAAAAAAAAAAAAAAAAAAAAAAAAAAAAAAAAAAAAAAAAAAAAAAAAAAAAAAAAAAAAAAAAAAAAAAAAAAAAAAAAAAAAAAAAAAAAAAAAAAAAAAAAAAAAAAAAAAAAAAAAAAAAAAAAAAAAAAAAAAAAAAGCCATGAAGATCAATGAAGGACAACATCAATCAAATTTCAAACTCATTTGAAGGCATCAGTAAAAGATTAGACTGTAGAGAAAATAGAAATTCAGGCCTTGAAGAAAAAACTTCAGGAATTGAAGACAGGTTAGGTGATCTCAAATAAACAGTAGGTAGTAAAGGGAAAAAAATTATACAGCATGAGTAGTATAAACAAGATCTCTACAAAAACTTAAAATGACCAAATGTGAGAATCATAGGAATAGAACATTGGAATACAAACTGAAGATATAAAAAGTCTCATCAAAGAGCTTAAAGAAGATTTCTTCCATACTAGAAATGAGACAGATATCCTCAAACAGGAGGTGTACAGAACCCGAAATAGACACAATCAAAGAGAAATTCACTGAGACAGGTTGTAATCAAGATGCTTAGCACTGACAACTAGGAATGAATATTAAAAGCCACAAGAAAGAAGCATCAGGTCACATTTGATGGCAAATCATTATGGATCACTTGTGATTACACAGCTCATTCCCTAAAAGAAAGGCGGGCATGGAAGGAGATATTTCAACTTCAAAAATAAAACAACTGTCAGCCTAGGATAATATAACTAACAAAACACAACTTCAAAGTTGAGGGGGAAGTAAAAATTATCCAAGACAAGAGTCAACTAAAAGACTTCATGAGCACCAAACCAGCAGTAAGAAGAATCCTCAAAGACACACTTCAAACAGAATAAAGAGAGAACAGTTCTCAAAGCTCACAGATTTTGTTCAATAAAAGAAAAATTAACTAATCAAAAATCAAACCAGGGTAGAATAGAGCAAAGTACCAAAAATGGCAGGAAACCACAAGCACTTATCCATACTAGCACTGTATATTAAAGGCATCACCTTGCTAATGCAAAGACACAGATTAGCAGAGTGGAACTAAAATCAGAATCCAATAATAGGCTGCTTAAACGAAACTCATTTTAAGAAAAGATAACCAAAGCAGGAGTTGCCATTCTCATATCTGATAATGTAGATTTCAAGTAAAAATTAATCAGAAGAGACAAAGAAGGCCACAACATCTTAGTAAAGGGAATAGTCCGTAAGGAATATCTTATCGTAGTAACTATTTCTGCCCCACATGTCAATGCATCCAATTTCATGGAACATACTTTTTATGATATCAAATTCCACATGGACACCAACACTGGGGGTTCCACTACCTCCAAAACACCAATAGACAGATGATCAAAACAAAAAGTCAACAAAGATTGTGCTGACCTGAATAACAATATAAATTAGCAATCTCTTACAGACATCAACAGAATATTCCACTGCAAAACAGCTGAACATACCTTCTTCTCAGCTGCACATGGAGCTTTTTGCAAAAGTGATCATATTCTAGGCCATAAAGGAAATCTTTTAAAATACAAAAAAGGGAAAAAAAATTGACAAAATCCATTGTACACTATCATAATGGAATGAAGATATAAATCAGGAAGAAAATTAATAAAAATCACATACTTACATAGATATTGAATAGTACTCTCTTGAATGAAGAATGCTTCTAAAAAGAATTAAGAATAGAAAAAAGGAAATTCTTAGAAATAAATGAGAATAGAGGTATAAAATATAAAAATCACTGGAACAGTATAACAGCATTTCTAAAAGGACAATTTATAACACTGAGAGCCTACATTGAAAAACTTTGAGAGTTGACAAGTTAATAAAATTGTTTTCCACCTCAAAAACTTCATAAAAGAAAAATAAAACAGCACAAGAATTAGTAGAAGACCAGAAAAAAAATGAAATCATTGAAATTTGTATTAAAATGATACAATGGTACAATTTTGATAAAAACGTGCTCATATATTTGCGTTGTTTTGTTGTTAGCATTATTTAATTAGTAGTTCATTTTCCCTGACCTGCTTTTTTGAGGGTTTGGATTTTGAGTAGTGTATCTTGATTTTGATTTGTATCGTTTTTCTATCATTTCCTTCTCTTGCTTTTCCTTTCTTTGGCATTATGTTTGTTCACCTTTTCAAATTGTGAACTCTCTTCTACCTTCCTATCACATTTTCTTTCATATAAAGTTTTTCTTACCATCTTTTAGCAATAATAGGTTTAAAAACTCCTTCCACCACCATTTATGCTGTGCAGGTCATATTTGACCACTGCCGTTTGCTCTAATGTCACAAATAATTGATGGCTACTTATCGTTTTCACTGCTGTTATGTGATGACCCTATGTTTTTGGAAATTTATGTCAAATAACACTGTAGATATCAAAGTTGGAGCCTAGTAATGTATTTAATGATATTTACTATTTGCAATGGTTGTTGTACTTATGTGTTTCCCTTATTCTGTGTGGTGCTCATAATCTACACGGACATTAAAAGTTCGGAGTTTCGAGATTTGCTTCTGAATAAAACTTTTCTTGTTGTTAGTCCAAACAAAGAAGAGAGGATACATGCACACACACACACACACACACACACACACACACACACAAAACACATATACACAAAGAATGAAAATGAACCCAGACTTTCACCAAATACTCAAGAAGGGTCATCTGAAAGGGAACTCAGATCCCATCTCTTGGCCTCTAACCATACATCAAATCCAGAAAGAAGTCTCAGAACAAACAAGTAATTGCATGCAAAAAGAGGCACATAACAAGAGGAGGAGAAATCCACTTTAATTGATATGCAAGAATAAGACATACAAAAATATATACATATATAAAAACAGGCATATGTACCCCCAAAATGCAATATGTCCCATTCAGGAACACTATTGATAATGAAGTGAAGAAACCCCAGGAAAGATTATAAAAATTTGATTACCAAATTGTTCCATGAACTAAAAGTTGATTGAAGGAAGGAATGAATAGAGCAATTACAGGAGATGAAAGAACATTTCAATAAAGAAATAGAAAAAGTGAAAATCAACAAAACAGATCTCTTAGAAATAAAACACAATCTCAATGAAATTACAAACTCATTTCAAGTAATCTCTAAAAGATTAGATGGAGTTAATAAATAGAAACTTAGCCCTGCAGACAGAACCTCAGGCACGGAACACAGGATATATGGTCTCAAATATGTATAAGGCAGAAGAGAAAGAAATTATAGAACATTCCTGTAATATCCAAGATTGTGGTGACAACAGTAAACAGCTAATCCTGAGCATCATTATTATTGAGGAGAGAATGGGGAGACAAACTAAGGGCTTAGAGAACATTTTCCATAAGATAATTACAGAAAACTTCACCCATATTAGAAACAAGAGATATAGATGTCCTCATACAGGAGGCTTACAGAAATTCAAAAAGACCCAACCAAATGAGAATCTCACTGTGACATATTGTAATCAAACTGCTAGGCACAGAGAAAAAGGAAACAATAGTAAAAGCTACAAGAGAGATACATCAGGTCACAGTTTGAGGCAAACCAATATGAATCACTTATGATTTCTCAGTTCATACCCTGGAAGCATGGATTCCATTGAATCAGATATTCAAACCCTAGGAGAAAACAACTGTCACTCAAGGTTATTAAACCTAGCAAATCTCAGTTTCAAATTGGAGGGGAAAATAAAAACATTCCATGACAAGAATAACTAAAAGAATTCATGACCCCCAAACCTGCACTACAAAGAATATACAAAGACAGCCTTCAAACAGACAAAGGAAAGAAAACTTCCTAAAGCCCGCAAATAAAGGCAGTTCAGACAAGCTTCAGGTCTGTTTTTCCCCTGCCCGTGCACTTCATGCTACACCAGGTAGTGGAGCTGAGTCAGATTCTACCTCACTATTTCAAACTTCATCCTCTGTTCTCCAGTATCATCAGTTATCTGAGCCATGTATAGGAGACAGTACCTCAAGGAGCTACCAGAAAAATAAGAGTATTGAATTCAAGGTCTTGTTCTGTATTTTTTACATCAGGGAGAATCTGGCAGATGGACGTTACCTCATAATCATATGGATCCTTCGTGGGTGGGACTTCTCAGGAAAGTGTGCCTTTATCTCCCCTACTGGTTTCAGGGAGGCTAGACTCATGCTCATCCTAGACCCAGGATCCTTTCAAATGTTTTCTGGATTTTTGCTGTTGAGGTATATGGGGTGGATGGGGAAAAGCATTCAGAGACTTCTATATGATTACCTTGAAGATTTCTTAAGCAGAACATCTTTTCAATGAGGATATCAACACAATCAATGGGGGAACAGAGTCTTCTCTACAAATGGCATTGAGATAACTGGATAATCAGAGTAGCTGATTTAGTCCCATCATTCCAGATGCAGGACACCTATAAAAACTTGAATGTTGGTATACATTATAGAATTATGTAGTGCAATGTATAAGAAAATTATGATAATTTTAATGTGACAATTTATATTATAATATATTAACTCTGCTTTATGATAACCAACCTGTTTTAATGCACAAGGGTGAATTTTCTTGAAATATATGCAGAATTGTAAATGGGACATAATTGGATGGAATTAAAAATTTGACCCCTATCCCACACTGCATATACCCATACATAAAATTAACTCAAAATGAGTAGAAGAAAAAAATGTAGGTGCAATTAAAATAACAATACTCTTAGAAGAAAAGGAGAATTTGAATATTTGTGAAATTGAATTTGGCAACAGATTAATCATGATGACACCAAAAGTTGAGGCAGAAAAATAATCAAAAAGATAAATTGGATGTTATAAAATATTTTTTCTTCATTTCCTGGGGCACCTCAAGAAAGTGAGAGTCAACCTTCAGGCTGTAGATCAGTGGTGGCATTCTTGTGTCCTATGCATAAGGCGCTGGGTTCCATCCACAGCACTGTGAAAGTAAATGAAATAAAGACGAGAAGAAAAAAGGAGAGGGGAAAGAAGGAAGGAAGGAAAAGAAGGGAAAGGTCATCCAAAAATGAAAACATGTGAATGCTATAAAACTGATAAGAAAGTGGTATCAAAATAAGAATTTTGAGGACTCAAAAATAAAAGATGAAAACCACCTTAACTGTAGATCTGACAAGTAGATGCAGACAAGATGTAATTGCACCATTCAGTTAGGCATGGAAGGAATACAGGTCAGGTGATGAAACTGAACTCTGATGAAGTCAGACACAAAATCTCAGAGCATTTCATTTTGAAAACACATTATTGCAGAACTAAATACATTTTTAAAAACCACTCTTCAGAAAATTATGACTTATGGTGTTCTCTGGAAGGAAGTTTGTTTCACTCTTCAACTAGGAACAAGGCTATGCTTCATAGCAAGTGGCTCATCAGTAAAAACACAATTTCTTTTGAACCATGACAACCCGCTGGTGGACTTGCATCAGCATGAAAACCACAAAGAGCTATTTATCTCTGTCATTTTGAATTTTCCTATTTTGAGTTATATTATTCTCCTGAGGTGGCACATAATCTGCAGCTGCATAATGGGCTTAGTACTGAACACATAACCAGTTCTCACAATAATTAAATAATAATATATAAGTTAATCTCTACAGCAGAGCTCTTGGCACTGAATACTTGCTCATTTACAATTGAAATTAAATTTGACCAGTGTAATGTCAGATTCTTGAGGAGAACAAGCATACCTTGCTTTGCCTAACATAAAGCATTAGGCATGCACCCTGATATAGTGGATGTGTAACAATCATGTCAACTCTCAAAGAACAACTGCCTGTATAACAAAATCAATGTTTTCCAAGGCATCTCTTGTACAAGATATTTACACAAGAAAAGAAAAACCCTTGGATCAAAGTCAATACATCCATGGTGAAGTTGTGGTTACCCAATACATTTGCCTTCTAGTGGGTACAGAAAAGCTGTATCTTAGAGATGCTAAGGAAATAGTCTTTATATTTTTCCATCTTCTATTACTACAGATATAGATGGAGTACCCCATGAACCTGATAGAGCGATCATGGTACAATGATACCCTCGAATATGCATTTTATATTATTTTGGTGAAGTAAATTTTAAGTTTTTTGGTTTAATATTTTTTATTTTTATTAAGGAGCTGAGTTGTTGTCCAATCATGAATGCATATAGAGTAATAATAGAGTAGGCATATGTTCTTAAACCAGAATTCTCCCCTCGTTGCCAGCACCCAAGTCTCTTGATTCTTCTATATTTTGCCCCTACAAAAGATGTATAAACTTAGATTCTGAATTTTCCAGAATTAAATGATTTCATAAGTATTATATGGATTTGGCTAACTTCACTCAGCATTATTTCTTCCGTAGCCATCCTTTTTCTGTCAAAGGTTGCAATATTGTTGTTTCTCATTGCTGAGCAGAATTCCATTGTGTGTGTGTGTGTGTGTGTGCGCGCGTGTGTGCGTGTGTGGATAGATAGATAGATAGATACATAGATAGATAGATAGATATCATAGGGTTTCATAGGGTTTGGATCCGTTCATACAGTGAGGGGCATCTGGGTTGGCTCCATGATCTAGCTGTTGTAAATTGAGCTGCTTATAAACATGGAATTTGCTATGTTCTTGTATGTGCTGATTCTAACTCCTCTGGGAAAATAACCAGAAGAGGAAGAGCTAGAGCCTATGGTAGATTCATCCTTAATATTTTGAGGATTCACCAGCGCTGCTTTCCAGAGCAGCAGTACCAGTTTGCAGTTCCACCAACAGTGTGCTACTGTTCCTATCTCCCAATAACCCTTCCAACATCTGACATTCTTTTTTTTCTTTTCTTTTATTATGAGTTGAATAGTTTTACAATCACAAATGCATATAAAGTAACAATATGCTATGCATTTGATCATAAACCATGGTTGCCACCACGTTGCCCCCAACCGAGTCTCTAGATTCTTCTACATTATGCCCCTAACAAATATAATTGACTGTATTTATATCTGTAGGATTGTGAATTTTACAGAATTAAATGATTACATACATAATATTTAGCTTCTCAAAGGGGTAAAGCATATGCTGCTTCATTGATTGTCTCCCTAGATCCCCCCGCCCCGCCACCTTCCCTGGTTCTCCCTCTCGAACCCACCTACTTGACTACGGTTCCCCTAGCTTTTGTTTTGCTATGCTCTTGGTGGGTACAAGACATGAGTGTGACTACATTTCACCCACACCTGGGTTCAACTCCACCCTCCACAAATGATTGAAAATATTGGACTTTTGACTCCGAGTTTAGCTAACTTTGCTTAGCATGATCTCTTCCATTGCCATCTGTTCACCTTCAAAGACCGCAATTTTGTTGTTTCTAATACCCGAGTAGAACTCCATTGTACGTATATACCACAGCTTTTGGATCCATTTATCTAGTGAGGTACATCTGGGATGATTCTATAATGTAACTATTGTAAACTGAGCTGCTATGAACATTGATTTTGCTGTGACGCTGCAATGTGGTGATTCTAACTCCTCTGGGAAAATACAGAGAAGACGAATAGCTGGGTCATATGGCGGATCTATCCCAAATGTTTTGAGGAAACGCCACACTGCTCTCCAGATTGGCTGTGCCAGTCTGCAGTTCCACCAACAGTGCGTTAGTGTTTCTATCTCCCCACAACCACTCCAGCATTTGTTACTGCTGATAATCATCTTTGCCAGTCTGATTGGAGTGAACTGAAATCTTAATTTCGTTTTGATTTCATTTCTCCAATTACTAGTGATTTAGAACACTTTCTCATGTATCCTTTGGCTTGATCAATGCTCTCTGTTGAGAAGTTGCTGGTTAGCAATGTGGCTCATTTATTGATTTAATTGATTGTGCTTTTGGTATTAAGTTTTTGACTTCTTTGTAAATTTTTTATATTATTGGCATGCCAGAGGAATAATAGGCCATGATTATCTCCCACTGTGTAGGTTATCTCTTCACAATTTTGACAAATTCCTTGGCTGAGCAGATGATTTCCAGTTTATTGACATCCCACTCATTGATTTTTTACTGTACTTCTTTTGCTTTAGGAGTCTAATTGGGAAAGGTCTTTGCCTACTCCCAAATGCTGGATTGTTGGTCCTTATTTTTCTTCCACCAGTTGTGTGGTAGCAAGTTTAATTCCCAGATCCTGAATCCATTTTGATCAAATTTTTTGCATGGAAAGAGATAAGGGTCTTATTTGAACTTCTTGCAAATGCCTGCCCTGTTTGTCCAGCACCATTTGTTGAATAGGCTGTTATTTTTCCATATAAAATTTGGATCCCCTTTGTCAAAGACCAGATGTTTAAAGATTTGTGAGTTTCTCTCAGAATATTCTATTCTACTTGATTGGTCTTCATTCCTGTTTTGATTCCAGTACCATGCTGTTTTTGTTTCCATAGCTCTAGAGTATAGTTTTAGGTCCGGTGTTGCAAATCCACCTTTTTTGCCTTTCTTGCTTAGTAGTGTTCTGGCTGTTCTGGGTTTCCTGTTGTTCCAAATGAATTTGAGAATTGCTTATTCTATATCTACAAGGAATGCTATTGGTCTTTTGGTGGGGATTGCATTGAACTTGGATAGCACTTTTGGCAGAATGGTCATTTTAATTATGTTAATGCTGCCCAACAGCATAGAACGTCTTTCCAACTTCTCATGTCTTCAATGTCTGTATTCAATATTTGATACTTTTCAGGGTGGAAGATTTTTACTTCTCTTGTTTAACTTCCAAGTATTTTATTCTTTTTGAAGATAGTGTGAATAGGATCCATTTCCTGATTTCTTCTTCTGCCCTGTTATTGTTGGCAATATTGGAAAGCTATTGATTGAAGGGTGTTGATCATGCAGCCTGCTAGCTTGCTAAATATATTTATAAGCACAAGCAGTTTTCTTATGGAGTTTTTTGGATCTTCCAGATATAGGATCATGTTATTAGCCAAAAGGGATAGTTTAACTTGCTGTCTTCCTATTCTGATCCCTTTGATTTCATTGTTTTGCCTGATGGCTCCAGCTAGGGTTTTGTGGACTATATTGAATAAAAGTGGTGAGAGCGGGCAGACTTTTCCTGTTCCCAAGTTTAATGGAAGTACTCTCCGCTTTTCTCCATTTAGAATTATACTAGCTGAGAGTTTGGCAAATATGGCCTTTACAAAGTTAAGTTCCTCTGATCCCTATCTTCTCTAGAGTTTTGAGCAAAAATGGATGCCGAATATTATCAAAGGCCATTTCTGCATCAATTAAGATGATGGTATGGTTTTTGTCCTTAATTCTGTTTAAGTGATTAATCACATTTATTGACTTGCATATGTTGAACTAGCCTTGCATAAATGGAATGAATTATCTTCTCAATGTATTTTTGAATGGTGTTTGCTCGAAATTTATTAAGAATTTTCACATCAATGTTCATCAGGGATATTGTTCTGAAATTTTCTTTTTGATGTGTCTTCGTTGGGCTTTGATATCTGATCTATGGTTGCCTCATAGAAAGCATTTGGGTGGGTTCTCTCCTTTTCAACATCCTGGAATAGCTTAATAAGGAGAGGTGTTAGCTCTTCTTCAAAGGTGTGGTAACATTCAGCAGGGAATCCATCTCTCCTGGGCTTTCCTTTTTGGGAAGGCTTTTAATTGCTATATGGATTTCAGTGCCTATTGTTGGGCTGTTAAGATTTCAATATCAGCCCGAATCAACGTAGTGGTGTTGTAAGTGTCTAGAAATTTGTCCATATACTCCAGGTAAAACTAATTGCGTGGAGTATAGATTTTCAAAATATGTTCTGAAAATCTGTTTGATTTCTGTGAGGTCAGTAGTGATCTCTCCTTTCCATTGGCAATTTTGTTGATTTGCTTTGATTTCCACTTCCTTTAGTGAGATTAGCAAAAGGTCTATCAATTTTATTTATTTTTTTCAAAGAACTAGCTCTTTTTTGTCAAATCATTTTAGTTTTTATTTATTTATGTATGTTTTTTTTCTCCATGTCATTGATTTCAGCTCTTATCTTCATTATATCCTGTTTTCTGCTGGGTTTGGGCTTAGAGTGTTCTCCCTTTTGTAGGGATTATACAGAGAGCATAAGGTTATTAATTTGAGATCTTTCTTGATTTCTAATGTAGGCACTCATTGTTATCCATTTTTCCCATAGGAATGATTTCAGGCTGTCCCAAAAGTTTCAATATGTTGTGTCTTCATTCTCATAATCTTTTTAGAATTTCTTGATTTCAGCTCTCCTGTCTTCTTGGATCCAGTTTCATTCAATAGAGTATTGTTCAATTTACATTTATTTGTGTTTTTTGTGTTATGATTCTTGTGTTATGATTCAGTCTGTTATTCTTTATATTCTTCATCTTTGCCAATTTGACTGCAGTGAGGTGAAATCTTCATGTAGTTCTGGTTTGCATTTGTGATTACTAGTGATTTAGAACACTTTCTCATATATTCATTGGCTTGCTGAATTTTCTCTCTTGAGAAGTATCTGTTTAAGTCTTTGGCCAATTTATTGATTGGCTTGTTTGTGTTTCTGGTATTAAGTTTTTTGAGTTCTTTATAAATTTTGGATATTAGTCTCCTGTTGGAGGAATCACAGGCCAGATTATCTCCCATTCTGTACATTGTCTCCTGACAGTTTTGACCAGTTTCTTGGGTGTACAGAAACTCTTTAGATTAATTGCATCCCATTCATTTGATTTTTGACATAATTCTTCACTTTGAGAGTGTTGTTGAGAGAGTGTTTCCCTACTCCCAAATGCTGGAGTGTTGGTCCTAAATTTCTTCATGTACTTGTATGGTGGGTGGTTTAATTCCTAGTTCCTGGATCCTTTTTAATTTGATGTTTGTGCAAGGTGAGACATGAGGATCTAATTTCAACTTCCTGTCCAGTTTGTCCAACACCATTTGTTGAATAGGCTGTCATTCCTCCATGTTATATTTTAACACCCTTTGTGAAATATCACATGTTAAAATATTTGTGGGTTTTTCTCAGATTCTTCTTTTCTATTCCCCTGGTCTTCATTCCTATTTTAATTCCAGTGCCATGATGTTTTTGTTACTACAACTCTACAGTATAGTTTTATATCTGGTATTGTTAATCCACCTGTTTTGTTTTTCTTGCTTAGTAATAATTTGGCTATTTTGGGGTTCTTGATCCAAATGTATTGGAGAATTGCTTTTCCTATGTCTGTAAAGAATGACATTGGTATTTTGGTGGGAATTGCATTGAATCTGATCTGTATATTATTTTTGGCAGAATGGGCATTTTAATTATGATAATTCTGCCTAATGAAGAGCATGGAACATCTTTCCACCTTCTCAAGTCTTCAATTTCTGTATTCAATGTCAGATAAATTTCATTGTGGAAGTGTTTTACTTGCCCTGTTATATTAATTTCCAAATATTTTATTCTTTTTGAGGATATTATGAATGGGAATGATTACCTTATTTCTTCTTCTTCCCTACTGTTTTTTTTTTATTGTATAGGAAAGGTATTGTTTTTTGGCTGCCAGAAGTGTATCCTGTCACATTGCTAGATCTGTTTATAAGCTCAATATATGCTCAGTTTTCTGTTGTTTTTTTTTTTCTTTTTTTGGCATGTTGCTTCAATAATATATAGGATCATGTCATCAGCAAAAGGGTACTGTGCCATCTTCTCTTCCTATTTCTACACATTTTGTATCCTTCTCTTGACTGATTGCTGCAGCTAGGACTTCAAAGTTTATATCAAACAAAAGTTGTGAGAGCATAGTTCCCAAGTTTAGTGGAAATATTTTCTGTAATTCTGTTTTCATTATACAATCTGAGAGTTTGTCATAAATGGCCTTTGCACAGTTAAGGAGTGTTACTTTGATCCTTCTCTTCTCCAGAGTTCTGAGCATAAATTGATGTTGCTTTTTATCAAAGGAGTTTTCTGCACCTATTGAGATGATCATATTTTTTTGTCCTTAATTCTGTTTAAGAGATGAATCAGATCTATTGTTTTGCATATATGTAACCAGGCTTTTATCCCTTGAATAAAACCCAATTGATCTTGATGAATTATCTTATTTAAGTGTTCTTGAATGTAGTTTGCTACACTTTATCAAGGATATTTTTATGAATGTTCATCAGGGATATTTTTCTCTAATTTTATTTTTCTTTTCTCTTTTTTTCTTATTTTTGTGATTTGTCTTTGTATGATTTTAGTTACAGAGTTATGCTAGCCTCATAAAATTGTTTGGGAGAGTGCACTCCTTTCAATTTCTTATAATAGCTTAGTGAGAGGAAGATTGGATCCTCTTCATAGGTTTGGTAAAACTCAGTGGGGAATTTGTCAGGTCCTGAGCTTTACTTCTTTGGAAGACTTTTGATGCTGTATGGACTTCAGTGTCTCTTATTGGACTGTTTAGGATGTCAATATCATCCTGCATCAATATGAGGATATTATATGTGTCTAGAAATATATCCATGTCTTCCAGATTGTATAATTTGGAGGAGTACAATTTTTCAAAATATGTTCTGATGATCCATTGAATATCCACGGGGTCAGTGGTGATTGCTCCCTTTGCATTGGTAATTATATTGATTTGCTTCACTTCCTTCATTCGTTTAGTGAGTTTGGCTGAGGATCTGTCCATTTTTTATTATTGTTTAGAAGAACTAGAGCTTTAATTCTTTGATTTTTTTTATTTTCGATTTCATTCATTTCAGCTTTTTTTTAAATTTTTTTATTATTTTTGAGCAACCTTACAAGATTTTAACAAAACAATATAAAATGTGTATAAGATGTGTGTATATTCTGGACATTGCAACTGTCCCCAGGAGTGCCCCCCCCAATTACCCTCCCTTATCCCTCCCTTCCCCTTCCCGTTATAACTCTAAAAATAGTATTAAATTGTAAAGCATTACATCTTATCTGAACTTAACTCATGTTTCTAGACCAACTTTCTCATTGTCCAGGGTCTAGTCCCCACCTCCACAGATGAGTGGAGACAATCGACCCTTAGATCTCTGGGTTAAGCTGATTTTACTCATCATGATCTCTTTGATCTTGATTTTTTCCCCCTGTGTTCTGCTGCCTTTAGACTGTTCTATCTTTTGTAAGGTTTTGACATGGAGATGAGTCTTATTCATTCAAAATCTCTTCTTATTTACTGTTCTTTTTTTAGTTTCTTTATTTTTTTTCTTTGACAAAATCTTACACATTGGTAGGGATTGTTGTTACATATTCATGTATACATGGATATGCATGTAAGAAAGTTAAGGACAATATTATTCCAGGATATCCCCCCACTTCATCCACTCCCCAATCTCTTGCCTCCTCTGTAATGCTCCCATGCTATAATTGCAAATGAGCACATACATGTATATTAATTTTTGAAATTTCTGCATTTCAATGCCTGACTCTGTATCATTAGTCTTCCCATGGGAGTCCAGTATCCCCAGCTGTATTGATAATTACCCTTATCCCATCCCTCCCTTGCAGACTCCCTCCCTTCTCACCCACCTTCACAATTTTGATTTTGCCAGCTTGTGTGAAATTTCATCTTCAGTGAGTTTATTAATTAACCTAAGCTAACTTTCATCCTGTCGTAGGTTTTACTCTAGCCTCCTTGCATGAGAGGAAACAACTGGCCCTTAAGTCCCTGTGTTTGGGATATTTCACTCAGCATGATTTTTTCCCCATTTCCATCCACTTGCCTGCAAATTCCAAGATATTGTTCTCTCTGACAACAAGGTAAAACTCCATTTTATATCCATACCACAGTTTTAGAATCCATTCATCCAGGAATGGGGCATCTGGGTTGGTTCCATATTTTAGGTATTGTAAATTGAGCTACTATAAACATTGATGTAGCTGTGTCTCTGCAGTATGCCAATTCTATCTTTTTTGGGAAAATACCCAGGAGTGGGTTGGATGGGTCATAAGGTGGTTAAATCCACAGTTTTTGAGGAGTCTCCACACTGCTTTCCAGAGTGCGAATAAAAGTTCGCAGTCCCACCAACAGTGTGTTAGTGTTTCTTTCATCCTGCAAACCCTCCAGCATCTGTTACTGTTCATGTTCTTCATTTTTCCTCTCTGAGTGGAGTGAAGTGTTATCTCAGTGAAGTTTCATTTGCTTTTCTCTGATTGCTAGTGATGTAGCACATTTCCTCTTATATTTATAGGAATTTTGGACTTCCTTTGTTGAGAAATTTCTGTTTACTTCCCTAGTCCATTTATTTATTGATTGGGTTATTTGTGTTTTCTGTGTTATGGTTTCTTGGGTTCTTTATATATTCTGGATATTAGTTCCCAGCTGAAGGCATGGAAGGCAGTGATTTACTAGCTTTCTGTAGGTTCAGTCTTGACACTCCTGACTAATTCTTTAGCTGTACAAAATCTTTTGAGTTTAATGGAATCCCACTCACTGATTCTGGGTTTTAATTCTTGTGCTGTGGGCGTCTTCTTAAGGATGGAGGTGCTTACACTGATGTGCTGGACTGTTCCTATTTTTTCTTCTAGCTGTTGTATATTTCCTGGTTGAATTTATAATTATTTGATTCCTTTTCATTTTATTTTGTGCAGGGTGAGAGATAAGGATCTAGTTTCAATTGTCTGCATATGGCTGTCCATTTTATCCAGCACTGTTTGTTGGACAGGTTTTCTTGCTTCCATGCTATATTTTTGTCCCCTTTATCAAATATCAGATTGGTAAAGACTTGTGGGTTTGCGTCAGTATCTTCCATTCTGCTCCATTGGATTGCATGTCTGTTTTGATACCAATGCCATTCTGTTTCTGTTACTGTAGCCCTATAGTATAATTTTAGCTCAGGTATTGTGACACCTCCTGTTTCCTTTTTCTTGCTTAGTAATTTTTTGGCTACTCTGGGTTTCTAGATATTCCAAATGAATTTGACAATTGTTTTTTCTCTATCCATGAAGAATGTCATTGGTATCTTAATGGGGAATGCATTGAATCTGTACAGGCTTTTCATTAGAATGGCCATTTTAATTATATTGATTCTTCCTAACCAAGAACATAGAATGTTTTCCCATTTTCTCAGGTCTTCTTCAATTTATGTTTTTAATATTTGATAGGTTTCATTGTAGATGTCTTTTTTTTACAAGTATATAGAGATTCAGGATACAGTTGAGGGGGAAACATTATCAAAACAGTAGCAATCAATGTATATAAACTTTGTTATCCAGGGGTAATGCCAAAGCATAGATAAAGCACCTTGGGTTTCACCTGTTGCAGTTTCCCCTGAAGAACTCCTGCATTAAATGGGTAGCTCGTGGAGGAATGACATCGGCTTCTGGGATGGTTCCCCCATCTTCCCATCTTCACTAAGCATAATTCTGTCCATCTCCATCCATTTGATTTTGAAAGCCATAATATCGTCCTAATGGCCGAGTAGTATTCCATAGTATATATGAACCAAAGCTTTTGTATCCACTCATCAAGTGAGGGGCATCTGGGTTGGTTCCATAATCTAGCTATAGTAAATTGAGCTGCTATAAACGTTGATGTAGCCACATCCCTATAATACACTGATTCTAAGTCTTTTGGGAAAATTCCCAGGAGTGGGATAGCTGGGTCGTAAGGTGGTTCCATCCTTAGTTTTTTGAGGATTCTCCACACTGCTTTCCATAGTGGCTGAACCAGTTTGCAGTCCCACCAGCAGTGCAATAGTGTTCCTCTTTTCCCACAGCCCCTCCAGCATCTGTCCTTGTTTGTATTCTTCATTTTTGCCACTCTAACAGGAGTGAGGTGGTATCTCATTGAAGTTTTGATTTCCATTTCCCTTATAGCTAATGATGTAGAGCATTTTCTCAAATATTTATGGGCTTTTTGGACTTCCACTGGAGAGAAGTTCCTTTTGAGATCTTTAGCCCATTTATCGATTGGATTATTTGCGAGTTTGGACTTTAGCTTCTTTAGTTCCCTATATATTCTGGATATTAGCCCTCTGTCCGAGGTGTAGCAGGCAAACATTTTCTCCCATTCTGTAGGTTCTCTCTTGATGCTCTTGACTAGATCTTTAGCTGTGCAGAGGTTTTTTAGTTTAATTGCATCCCATTCATTTAATTTTGATTTTACAGCATGCACCATAGGAGTTTTGTTAAGGAAGTAGCTGCCGACTCCTATAAGCTGTAGTGTTGACCCGACTTCTTTTTCCAGTAAATTTAAAGTTGTAGGCTTAATATCCAGGTCTTTGATCCATTTTGATTTAATTTTTTGTGCAGGGCGAAAGATAAGGTTCCAGCTTCAGTTGTCTACAAATGGCTGTCCAGTTTGTCCAACACCATTTGTTGAACATGCTATCTTTCTTCCACACTATACTTTTGCCCCCTTTATCAAATATCAAATAGTTAAAGATACGGGGGTTTGTCTCAGGATCTTCTATTCTGTTCCACTGGTCTTCGGTTCTGTTTTGATACCAATAGCATGCTGTTTTTGTTACTACAGCTCTGTAATATAATTTCCGGTCAGGGATTGAGATACCCCCTATTTCTTCTTTTCTATAGAGCAGTGTTTTGGCCAATCTGGGTCTCCTGTTGTTCCACATGAACTTGAGAATTGCTTTATCTATATCTCTGAAAAATGCCATAGGTATCTTGATTGGGATTGCATTGAATCTGTAAAGGGCTTTGGGTAGAATGGCCATGTAGATGTCTTTTTTATCCTTTATTAGATTAATGAATGCCAAAGTAATTTCTTCTTTTCAAGGTTATTGTGAAGGGGACAGATTTTTGTGATTTCTTCTTGTCAGAATTGCTGCTGGAATATAAGAAAATTGTTTGTTTATCAACATTGATCTCATAATCATCCACTTTGCTAAATTCATGTATAAGGTCTAGAAGTTTTCTGATAGAGCATTTAGGTCAGTTGTGTGTACAGGATCATGTCAGCATTAAATAGAGATAGCTTTTGACTTTCTTTTTTCATATTTGAATATTTGAATTGATTTGAATTCCTTTTCTTGTCTGATAGCTCTGGCTAGGGTTTTGAAGATCATATTGAAGTAGAGTGGTGAGAGTGGACAGCCTTGTCTTGTACCCAAATATAGTGGGAATGGTTTCAGTTTTTCTCCTTTAAGTATAATATTGGGTATGGGTTTGTCATAAAGGGCTGTAACAAAATTAATGTATGTTCTTTGCTCCCTATCTTCTCTAGTTTTGAGCATGAATGTGTGCGGTATTTTATCAAAGGGCTTTTCTGCATCAATTGGAATGATCATATGGTGTTTTCCTATTTCACTTTAAGTTGTGAAAAACATTTATTGATTTACGGACACTGATTCAGTCCTGTGTTCCTGAAATGACGCCCACTTGATCATGAACTATTTTTTCATGTGTTTTGGGATGTAGTTTGCCAGAATTCATTAAAGATTTTTGTGTCTATGTTCTTCAGGAAAATTGGTCTGCAGTTTTCTTTTCTTGATGTGTCTTTGTTGTGTTTTGGCATCAGGGTTATATTTGCCTCATAAAATGCATTCAGCATTGTTCATCACTTTCAATTTCATGGAGTAGCTTACTAAGGAGAGGTGCTAATTATGTAAAGGTCTTGCAGAACTCTGCTGAGAATCCATCCAGTCCTGGGCTTTTATTTTTTTGGAAGGCCTTTGATTGCTTTTTCAATTTCACAATCAGCGAGCAGTTTGTTTAGATTTTTAGTGCCCTCCTGTGTTAATTTCAGAATGTCCCATGTGGCTATGCATTTGTCCATGCCTCCCATATTATCATAATTGGAAGAGTAGAGTTTTTCAAAATGAGTTGTGATAATCCTCTGGATTTCCTTTGAGCCAGTGGTTGACTTCTCTATTTTCATCTGATTTTGTTGATTTTCTTCACTTCATTCTTACTTTTTGTGAGGTTGGCTGGGCTCCGTCAATTTTATTTATGTTTTCAAAGAATCACCTCTTTCTGTTGCTGATTCTTTGTATTGTTTTGTTTGTTTGTTTGTTCGTTCTGACTTTCATTGATTTCAGCTCCATTCTTGGTTATTTCTTGCTTTCTGTTGGAATTGGGATTGGATTTTTCCTATTTTCTAGGGATTTGAATTAAGGCATTAGTTTACTTTTTTGGGCTCTCTCCATAATTTTTTTTTGAGGTTTGTGGTAGGTTTATTTATTTTAATCATTTGGTACCAATTTTGAAGCCAAATTAATCAAAGAATAGTTGTTTCTTTAAAATCATCCGTTCCCTTCTTGATTTTAACATGCTAGACAATTTCAGAATTTTCAAAGGGGAAATGTTTTCAGAGCTTATACATGTCAAATATATGTTTCTCTGTGATTTTAATATTTCTGTGTTGCTATTGAAGTGATTTTGTTCTTAACAATCTGCAGACCTACTATGCTATTCACACATCTGGCTTCCTTATACATTTGACATGCAAAGAAGAGGGCAAGTAGGGGGACCAGTGCAAGGACGCAGAGGGCTGAAGGTCAGCGAAAGAACCAGAGCAGGAAACTAGGCTGAAACACTCTTTTTATTCTAGGCTGCATTAAATTTGATGGAGGATAAGTTGTCAATGCAGTTTGTGTATACTTATTGTCCTTTCATTTAGCAGCCCAAAGGGAACCTTCAGGCACATGACACATCTTCACTCTCTACAGTCATCATGAGAAACAAGCGTAAATAGCTCAGCCCACCTCTTATAAGTCCCTTTCCAACTGACTGATTCCAGACTTCAAACCAGTAATATTCATTTATTATTCCTAATCTGAGTTTTAATACCCATTTTGTACTAACTTAGAGCAAGTGCTGCTTATCCTGCAAATTCACTCACCAGTAGCTTGAAATTACACCATCAAACCTTTGAAGGTTTATATAAACTGTGAAGTAGTATAAATGGCTCATGTTTTTATTCACTCAGATGTCTCCCATTTACATCATACTATCTTCACCAGTCTATGTGAATCTTCACTGATGAAGGCACTCAGTGATATAAATTTCCCTCATAAGAATGTTTTCATACTGTCCCATAGATTTTAATATGTGGTATCATCATTCTCTTTCATTTCCAAAAATTTATTGATTTTTGTTACCCTTTCATCTTCCATCCATTCTTCATTTAAAAGGGTATTATTCAATCTCCAAATATTTATTTACTTTTCATTATTTTTCTTGCTGTTAATTTCTAAAATCATACTGTGTGAGCTGCCAGGATACATGGGATTATATCAACTTCTCTGCATTTGCTAAGATTACCTTTGTGGGACAGGATATGAACTATTTTGGAGATGAATCCATGTGCTGCTGAGAAGGAAGTAAAGCCAACCTATTCGGGATGGAATTTTCTGTAATTGTCAATCCAATTGATTGATAGAGTTGTTTAGGTTAGAGTTATCTATTGATTTTTTGCTTTGATAATCTTTCTATTGTTGA